>CM065656.1:21620672-21704720 GCA_033220385.1 Triplophysa yarkandensis
AGGGCCTAAAAATGTTTGAATTTTATTTTTAGGTGTAGCTTTCCCTTTAAACAGCTTGTACTACTAACGGACCAACATTCGTCACAAAAGATCCGGACCACTTTTTTTAAGCTTCTTCTCTGGAAGAAACGAGTAAATATGTTTCCATGCAAAGAAATTCTTATTCGATCAGATCGAATACAAATCGCAGATTTTAGCTATTTATCACGTTCCACAGAAATGTCATGTTTGCATATAAAGTGGCTTCTGCTTATTACATCCGTGTTCGGGACAAGAGAGGTCAGCATCTGGCCAACATGCTCAGTGATTGGCAATCTTGAGTGTCTTAACTTTTAATTCTTTGGTGTTGATGTATATGTAAATGCTCTATATAATGACTTGCTTCCGTGTTTTGATTACCGTTTTAACCAATTTATATTTTTCCTTTTTTTTCTACCAATCAGTTTTTAACTAATGATTTAAGTGTTGATTGAAACAAGACAAATAGAAACTGGAACTCTGGGAATTCTTCTTCTGGTTGTGACATAATAGACTTTTGTCAAAGTGGAAGCCAAATGCTATTCGAAAACAATGAACACGAGTCTATTCGTTCATTAAAATGTAGTGTTCTGTATCTAATGTTTTGGTTGAAAAACAAAAAATTAGGGATCTTCTGCGAATATGTCAACATTACCATAACAATGAGGTTTTTCCAAAGGACTTGACAATGAAAATAGTACAGATATCAATATTTCCTGGGGTCTCTCTTCACGTTTTTATAGCATTATTTTATTTCATTGCATTTTATGATTTTTCATAATTAAGTATGGGCTTTTTCAGTATTGTCACATCCATAACGCTACACCATGCAGACACATGGAAATTAAAATATAGTAACTATTTTACATTCTATGGAGAGGTATCTGTTCTCCATTTGTTCGATATTATAACTTGATGTTTGTGCATTTTAATTTACAGAAATCTTAAGAAGTTTGCGATTTTTGTCACTTCCCTTATTCAGGTTTATATAGTTTTTTGAAAACACAAACTGGATTTTTTTTTTATGTCACATGTTTGACTGTTTTTTAAATATGTATTGTTTTTCTACAGAAGGTTTGTAGACATCCTGAGATTTTGAAGGCCCAAGTTGTCTACTATTTCTCTATGTCTCTCTATATCTCTCTCTATCTCTCTATACCTCTCTCCATGTCTCTCTCTCTCTCTCTCTCTCTCTCTCTCTCTCTCTCTCTCTCTCTCTCTCTCTCTCTCTCTCTCTCTCTTCTCTCTCTCTCTCTCTCTCTCTTTCTCTCTCTCTCTCTCTCTCTCTCTCTCTCTCTCGATGATAAATAGTTTTTGCTCACCTTGAGGAAGGACAGGTTCCGGTTACGTTCAATACTGGTGATCTCCAGATTACCCATGACCACCTCACAGTTCTCATAGAACTTACGAAGGGTTCTGTACTGCTGGTCCAGATCAGACAGCGTGCTGAGCTTGTTATCCGTCCCGGGACACACTGCGGAGAAATAGCACATATGATGGTAAATATGCATATAAAACCAACAGAAACAACACAGAATCTAAATGGATAATAACATTCCATGCAAACAAACAACCAGAACTTTAAAAGCCAACGCAAATGAAATGGGTGGGTGAAAACACTGGAAAGATTCCAAAGCAGCATTCGGTTCTCCCAACAATGTGTGTGATATCCTCGGGCAACCATCGTAAATCTTGCCTCCATATGGGTCCTCGAGTATCGCACATATTGTGAGTAAACACGCAGGTCATTATTTTGAGAAAATAATTAGGCAAATTATCGAGTGAAGGTCTGAGTTCATTTCGCTTCCTCTGACCTGCTTTAGAAACTCTAAACATCTGGCATCCAGAGGAAACAGTTTGCATCTTCGTTTTTCAATTAAAAAAACACAGCGTGCCTGGCAACAGCATCTCTGTTCTGTGCGGCCCAAATGAGGACCGTGAGCCTAGCAGCAGGTATTAATGAAGAATTATGATGAGCGATTCTTTAAATGTGAACCCGGAGAATAATCCCAGATTTAAAGCTCTATGATGGCAGAATCCATTCAGAAAAACCTTCCTGGGTTTATATAAGGATAAAGGGACCTCTTACACATATGTTCTCTCATAAACCGCAGTTAGGTCCTCTGGGTTCTAGGTTAAGAGGAACGGCTCCACTTTATTGTCATATTGTTTCGTCTGGATTTGTGATATGAGACTGGGAGACATAGTTACTATATACTTTATAGGAAAGTATACTTCACACAAAATGTGCACCAGAGTTTTCTTTTAGGATTTTAAGAAAGAGTAAAGGATTTTAAGATGTAGTATTTTCTTAAAAGAAAAGTTGCTTTTAAGGAAAGGAAAACTTTCTACATTTGAGATATGTATATAATTTACATTAGGACTGTCATATTATTAATCCCGACTTGACACAACCAGGATAAAAGTTTGCGTTTCCATAATGCGTATCTGTGTAGTGTCCATATTAATTTTGTATTTAGAAATACACTTTCAGACACATGTATTAAAAAAACAGTATATACCGTTTATACATTCAATTACTGGAAAATATATATCCATCTAAATATGTCTTTGTTGTTTTTAAATACTACATTAATATGGACAGTAAAAGCAAACAATTTTATCAAACCAAGAAGGATTTTAGAATTGTTGGTGTTTTCAGATTTTGCAGTTTATAGGTCTATGTCTTGGTAAAATTATTATTAAATTGTTTTTAATATATATTCTGTAATTTGTAGATCTCAAATACACCTTTGCAAAGAAAAAAGATTGAATGGATTCCGTAAACAGAAAAGTTATTTACGTAATAACCTTCATTTCTACATCACAGTTGTCATGTGTCTTGTCATCCTCTCAGTCTTTTTCCATTGCTTTTGAAGGTTTGATGTTGTAAAAATTTGCTTGACCATGTCTTAAAATCCAGAATTGCTGATTAAATGAACAAGTGGAAAGATCTCTCCTTCGTGACTGTTGAAAGGTGTAAAGTGTAAAATCTGTTTTGTGTGTGTGTTATTGACAGCAGGTCTTGGCCGTGAGGTCTAACCGGCAGCAGAACAGACAGGGCTATTTAACCGTAGTAAAGGTGGTAGACTTGACATGCAATTAAATGAAGCACCTTCCACCCATCAAACACCTTCATGTGTCCGTCCTCTACCATCTGCCACATCAGCTGGCATGTGCCTGCAGACCACACTGATGTGTACCTGTGTGTGTGATGACTCATAAGACACATTTCAATCAGTTTCTCATGGCTGCAAACACCCCTGAATCAGCCTCAATAAACACATGAAGGTCTCAAATAACCTTCTATATACTTCTAAAAATAAAATACCATTTTCGTGAGATGAGGCCCTGAAACATTGTATAATGTTGAGATTGTAATCCATTTTTTTTCTATAATTAATAAATAAATAATTAAATTAAATTATAGATGATAAATTAAATATATCATTTGTCGCAAAAGGAGAATGTACTTTTATAACAGACATCTGTAAAATTGGATAAATGTAAAATTATGCATTTGCTTCAAAAAGTTCACAAAAACAATATTGAACTTCATACACCTTTTTCTAAATCTTTTCTTTAAGGTTTCAAATGTGCTCCACGGACTTTACATTTAGACAATTTACAAAGAAAATTTGTAATATAACAAACACAACATTCATTATAAACCGCATCCAAGAAATGCATGGACAAATCACCCTGTACATCATGTTACATCATCTCCATATGTATAAATGTATTGATTTTGGCTCTTGGCCAAAGGACAAAGAGTGCTTTATAATAAATCAGCATAAAATAAATTAACATTTGCATACAATATAGCCAATTGATGTTTCCCTGGATACACTAAGTAAACCCCAATTACTACACATTCATTTTTAGAAACGCTTTAACTCAATCTTCTTATTCTTCAACCAATCACATGACTGTAAACGTAACAAAAAATAATTTCTAAAACATTAAAATAAAAAATGACCAAGTTTTTAGGTTTACATCCATTGTCGTCTTTGTGATATACACCAACTGACTGATCTGACTTTATTGTCTCTGAAAAACAGAAGCATTTTACAGCCGCAGTCGACTGTTTAACCTGAAAACCTCCCTTCGGTGGCATTCCATTCCAACTGGCGATGACAGAAACACAAGATTAATAAACTTCATTGGCACAAAACTGCATTTGGCTGAGTGCAGTTGAAATGAGCATTATCATGAGTGGGGTTATTTTATTTTTCAAACACTCGGCTCATTATAGATGTAATGAATGTCGAGTATCATAATGTATCGATTACTGTGTCAAGCGTCTGTGTCGAGTATATTCAGAAATCACAACGCAGATGTTCATAGAGCTCAAGCTGGGATAATTTACAGTCGTTTCATTATCATTTGCCACATCTCAGTCATGGCGGGAAGCGTGCATATTTAGCTACGTAGGGGTAATATGTAAATAATCACACAAAATGTATTCACAGTATAACTACGTGAATGATTACACATCCATACATGCCTGATGTCGTTTTGAATGTTTCCTTCCGCTTTTAAAGCCGATGGCCTTAAGTTTGAATTGCTGCTTGGAATCTGTTAAATAGTTATAAATGATTGTTGACCTAACAATTAATTAACACATTCTCTTGGTATATAAAACCTATGCAGCTTTCTTTCTTCTGCCGAAGATATTTAGAAAAATGTCGATATAAAGTGGCAATTTTTCGAGATATCTTAATTTTGTGTTCTATTGCCATTGTTGCTTACACACACAAGGATTTTGTCTTGGTTAAGCTTCCAGTATACAATGTGAGGTGACAAGACAAGTGACAAGTGACATAGGAAACGAAAAATAAAAAATAAAATATGGAACACATATGAATACAGGTGAATAGGTGCTGCTTGCCAGCATTCTTCAAAATATCTTCTTTAGTATCGTGAAGTAGAAATAAAGTAAAACAGACAGAAAATGACAAGAACCTTAAAGTAATAGGTGACACAAAAATAAACGATACCCTCTTGTCACTTCCAACCTGTATGACTTTATGAAGATATTTTGAAGAATGTTGGGAACCAAACAGTGGTGGTACCTGTACACTTCCACTGTTGGACAAAAAGATCAATGCAAGTGAATGGGTGCTGTTTCCAACATTTAAAAAAATATCGTCTTTTGTGCTTTGCTGAAGAAATAAAGTCATACAGATTGAAATTTTTAGGAAACTTTACGTCATAATTGACCCAAAAACCATAATTTACACACACTCGCTTGTTATTTCAAATCTGTATGACTTTCTTCCTTCTGCAGAACACAAAAAATATTTCAAAGAATGTTAGTAACTGAACAGTGGTGGTACCTACTGTATGGACACAAAAAGCCTACAAAAATGTTCCAAACTATCAGGTGACCTATCACATTAAGACCAATAAGAACACGATAAAGGAAAAATACAATGGGTGATTTATACTGCCGTTGACAGATAAATATTAATTGATCTGCATATTAGTGAAGTGTGGAATCCCTGCCGGTACCGAGTCTTGAACCGGCGACCTTAGGCTCGCCAGTCCAACACTCAAACCACAAGGCCACGTCTGCCACCCTACTATTATCAAGAGTGCTATTATCTTTGGGGCTTTTAAGCGTCTTATTGTAAAAATTGTTTACGAGGAATCACTGGCTATCACAGTTATATAAGGTAGCATCAAAATGATTGGGATTTGCACAGTGTGGAATACCAGTCAAGTACAACATCTCAGCATTTTGCACTTTTAGCAGAATTTATTATGAGCCCTTCATATCTTGTGAGTCTTGTAAAAAAAGCAAACACCCTTAGAGTCAGTCAACAGACTCTCAGCTTCAGATCTCTGTGTAGTCCTGAGAAAGAGTCACATCAGACGGCAGAAGTCTGACTTCTGCCCTGCGGTGAGATTTCTGCACAGAGTTTGTTTGCTGCTTTCCCACTGGCCACATTCAAACGCTCCACTAATCCCAATCGACAGAGTCGCTCTCCATTCTGAAAGCTAACAGATCCGACTGTGACTCAACAGCAGCAAACTGCCCACCGACAGCCTCCTTCCACAATATTAACAGCAACAAACGTAGGAAAGTCCAGCCAAAGCCTCGATCTGACACCAGTGAAAAGAATCTTAACTTTAGTGGCTAAATAAACTTCCTAGGGAAAACATAAATGAATCTGATACAATAGTGCACTAGTGTCGTCTAGTCTGGGGTCAATTGACAGAAGATGTTCCAGTCTAAATGTCGGACAAAATATGATGAACTCTCAAAAAGAAACATTTTAAAAATTTAAAAACAGATGATTTGGGAATTAATAAACAAAATAAGGAAAAACGGGCAATGCCTGCCGGGAATCGCAATGCTTTAGTGGCTCTGTTTTTTAAACAGAAGGATGGTAGTACCACCATAATGTTGCAAATGCACATAAAAAGTCATTAAAACACTTACATCTTCCCTGTCGTTGTGTAACTCTCCTTTATAATTCCACACAAAAGAAATCCAACTAAAAATCCGCTTTGAACGAAACTAAATAATTGAATGACTCATAAAAAGGTCGCAACCCATTGGCTGTTTTAGTTTCATATTTAAAAGCAAGTGTAAAATTACACCTTTACAAACATTGCCTCGTATATGAAATTGTCGCCACTTTTGATTTACTTCCTAATTTAAAAATTGCTCTTTTGTTCTTGAGTAATTACTATCGTATACCTTAATATTTACTATGGTAATACTCAAAGACAGTGAAGAATATTAGACCATGTGCTACAGTTTATCCAATTCCTACAGTATAGTTAATACTACATCATATATTAGTGTGCAACTGTGGTGCTATAATACATGGTACATATAGTACATTACAGTATACAACAGTTAACTATAGTAAAAACAGAATGTAATCATTTGAACTGTTAATATGACACAGTATCATGGCTATACTTGGTATAATGATACTTCCGCTGGTATAGTATCGTAAGACATATTTTTGAAAATGTGCCACCCCTAGTTGACATGACAGGGTAAGACCTCAAGAAATGGTTTGATAAAGACATAGTTCACTTAAAAAAGAAAAATTGGGTTATGATTTGCCCCCCAAACCTTTTAAATGTCTTTGTTTGGTTAGACACACAGAAAGATATTTGGACAAAAGCAGTTCTTAAACCCCTTTGACTACCATAGTAGGAAGACTACAACAGAGGTCAAAAGTGCCACCAAAGGTTTTGCTGTCCTACATTCTACAAAATAGAATATTTTGAAGAATGTATAACGGAATAAAAAACACAAAGAATTTGTAAAAAATATAAAGTACTACAATGGTAGTCATACGGTTCTAGAATCTTTCTCTGTGTTCTACCAGGAAAGAAACTTTTACAGATTTTGAATAACCCCAAAGTAAATTAGAACTTACTAGAGATTTTTATTTTATATGAACTTTCCCTTGCAGATGCGCAAAATACAATCGGATTTGATTTATTTTTGTTTTTTAATCAAAACACAGTAAGGAATAAAGTCACATATGATTCATTCCACAAATTTATTTCAAAATGTTGAAATAACTTAAAATAGAAATCAAGATCATAAATGCACAGACTTTAAAAAGGTAAAAATCTATTTCATCCCACACAAAATGCAAAGTTCCAGCAGGCTGAATAAGATTCAACCATGGATATAGCACAACACTGTGACTTTCACCTGCGCGTGCAGCGTTTCATACTAATAAAACATTATGAGGTTCGGGCCCTGACCCGGACGTCTAACCTTAAACAGCGAATCGATAAATACAGAATGGAGCGAATGAGATTGTCTGATATACGATTATTACAGTGAGAGACCATAATGAAGTCAATGGACTGAGAGTAATGACTCTTTTCACCATCACTCACTGACTGACATTACAACTTTGACTCTGCCTTCACTTCCATTACCAAAAGTTCAGCACATTACCCGAGGGGGGTAAAATGAGGCCCAGTTTGTCATCAACTCCAACTGGGTCCAAATCAGTCCGTCATTTGTCTTTTCTTATTATACAACCTTTAGCTATTCATAAATAAACAGTTTTCAATTTTGCAAATTGCAATAATTCATGAATTTCTGAGGTGTGAAGGACCTGTTTGCTTTGCTTTGAGCGACGGGATGCATGTTTGTGTGTTTTGCCTTTCCAAGAGGTTAATATTCTATGTGATGTTTCTGGATTTGCCGTTGTGCTCGAACTATTCAACAACTGTTCGGCTGTTTATGCAAACAGGGGGTCTGCCTCTCATTACACAAGGATGAGAGACAGATGGATGATATCTATAGTGAGACCCAGACCAGATCAGGGCTCATACTGTTCTCTGACTGATTCTACACCTTTATCAGCCTAGGGATGAAACCATGCGGGCCCGAATGTGACTGCTGAGAAGTTGAAGGCTGTTATCTTAGTAAACGTGAAACATGAAAGAAGTGATGGAGGTGAATAATGACTGTAATTAATATTGCTGTGATTTGAGTCTTAGAACAACAACAAAAGAGTCTTCACATGTGGAGCAAGCACTGAGCAATAAAATGTCTTCAAGGATCCTGAGGCTGGTTTGGCTTTCAAAAGGAGGAAAATAATTTCAAAGCGTTATTCAATCTTTTACTCTTGAACTTAAAATCTGGTCAGGCTATAAGTGGAGAATCGTTGTGACTGTTTTGTACTGTACTTCAAACATTAGAACAACTTTAAAAATATAAATCAGGGAAAGAGAAGGGTGAAAAGTCAAGTAAGGATGAGGTGTGCTGTTAAAAGCAAGATAATGTTCAAAGCAAACTCAGGACCTTCATGAAAGAACTGCTTGATAAAAGTATTTATAGGACGGTCTATGTTTGTGGGGATCATTTAGGAGCTTACGGTTTTCTTCAAGGCTGTTGTTGGTATTGTACTGTGAATCTCAACCTTCACCTGTGCTGAAGTTTCGTAAGGCGTCATCCTCTAACCGGGAGATAGTTTACTTAAAACTGAAAACCATTCCTACGCACACTGCAAAAACAAAATGTTTCATGTGGCTCAGTATATATCACAAAAATAATCACTTTTATCATTCTTGTTAAAAATATGCAATAGAACTTTTTCACTGGACAACATTCAAATAATTGAGTAAAAATCCAACAGGTAAGTTCTATTAAATGTTATTAAAAAAATTAATATTTATATTATGAAAAAAATAAGTTTTTATTTAAAGCAAATTTGTTATATTCATCAATATATTGATGATTTTTTTAATAAATATGACTCTTTTTTTCTGTGGATTATAAAAGAAAATATTTTTAAAAATGTGTCAGTGGTTTGTTATTCATACAATAGGAGACATTTGTGTTCCGCATATGACAGAAAGTCAAACAGTTTTGGAATGACATAATTGTGTGTAAATAAAAGAAAATGTCCGTTTAAACAAATTGACACAAACATGAAACATTATTTTGGCTCGTCTTTGTTTTAGGTCTGTTACATTCAAAAAGCATTTCCTGTTTTCTTATTAAAGAACTTGGGGTCCCAAAGTCAGAGTCCATTGAAGAATAACATTTTAGGCAAACATTTCTGCACAAATAAAGAAATCTAGCCAGCATGGTGTCACGGCAAATTAGTTCCTTTGTAAATCTAAGAAATGCACATTATCGGTAATACATTTGCCTTCACTTAAAATTGTAATTGAAATGTAAAATATAAATGAAATCTATGAATATTAAAGAATATAGTTGCACTATTGGGAACACTTTACAATAAGGTGCATTTATTAACATTAATAAATGCATTAACTTACATTAGCTATCATTGAACATTTTTGTTTATTAATTCTTCTTATTGTGAGTTCATAACACTTCAGTTATTCATGTTAGTTCAAGACACATTAACAAGTGTTAAAAGGGTCTTTACATATAATATAGCTGTCAATGAAAGACTGTAAACTGATTTGTATGACCTTGAGTCAGTTTTGCCCGCAAACTTTAAAGGTTGTGAGGTTTGTATAAATTTATCTGTAAACATTTATGTTTTTGCTCGCAATACTATTGACTGTACACTGTGACCAATTTTGCATCAGAGCTTTAGGTCTGATTAGGTAGTGTTGTGTCAAAAGATCCATGAAGTGTTAGTGTGATGAGATAGAGCTTTTGTGCGCACGTGCTTTAATAGACTGTTAAATCCCCGACAGCTGTCCGTGCCCGATGCTTTGTGAGAAAATCAGGGGATATCACTGATCCACATTAACCTTGGTCACTGAAGTCCCTATTGGGAACCCGGCTGGATTTCAAGCCCTTAGTGCTTGAGAGTTGGTGGAGGACAAATCTGGAAGGAGATCACAAACCTATATTGCACATCTGTGAATCAAACAACACAAATTTGTTATCTCTCTAGTTTGCCATGTTTTTCTTAAAACTACAAAACAAGTCTTAAAAACATGCATCATTTACAATGTGACCATGTCTTTGCGTGTTGTTTTATTTTATGACACCATTGTTTGCATAATGCATGGAGATTGAGGAGTGTCGCACAGGTTGCGTCATCTTCGGCACTTTGGGTTTTTGTTAATAGTAGGGTTAAAGCGCAGTGTAGATGTCCGACACTACAATGTAAAAAATATGTCATGGGGCTTAGTAAATATAGCAAAAATAAACGGGTCAATTAACCTAGAAAGATCTTCTGAAAACATTAAGAAGATTTCTTAGAGGTTGAGAAGTATTAAAAACCTTTATTAAAGTCCAACAGTTAAGGTTTACGTAATACAAAAATAACTAATTATATAACACGCACACACACACACACACACACACACACACACACACACACACACACACACACACACACACACACACACACACACACACACACACACACACACAGACACACACACACACACACACACACACACACACACACACACACACACACACACACACACACACACACACACACACACACAGTCTGCAGTATAAACGAATATAAACATTTGATTTAATGAGATTCACAAAAAATTGTAACTCACATGTATACATTTATACTTAATTTCAATATTTTAATACACTTATTTTTAAAATTAAATGTTAATTGTTTTACATAAAAAAAAATCTAACTTTTTTGAGTGTAATCGAGTCACTGCTTAGAATAAAGGTGCTTTAAGGGTCACTTACATTGATGCATTTACGAACCATAAACTCTTATACATTTTAAATATCTGAAGGTTCTTTAAATGTTAAAGATTCATTATGAAACTATATGGGCAAAAAAGTTATTTTTTGACATCATGGAGCAACTTTATATTGAAGAGTAAGGTCGAACAAATATTAAAAAGTTAGGAAATATGAGCAAACTTCCACAATAATTTTTGTTGTACTTGAATTTGCAGACTGGAAAACTATAGAAATAAAGAAAACTAGTCACTTTAGCAAAAATAAGTAAGGTTTTTAACACAGTATTTATTTTTTAATTTAGTCTATACTAGCGGTAAGAAGTTGGGGTATGTGTGAAAAGTTTCTTACTATTAAAAAAAGTTTGCTGCGACACCTTTAAAATTCTTTGTGAAAAGATGTCTACACTGATGATCAAATATAATGTTTTACTTTTTTAGTTTTATATTTTTTTTACTATAGTTTACTCTATAGTTTACCAACACTCAAACCATTTTAAAAAACTCTACAAATGTAATTTTGATATATGGGACTCTGGAATTACAAATAAATATAACATTTTACTTAAAAAATGGCATGAGAGTAACTAAATGTTAATTTTTTGGCGAACGAATCCTTTATTAATTGAGCGGTGCAGCGGGCCAGATAATTATGATGATACACGCGTGGCTCAGAGAGCCGTCTGCACACATCATGCACATAGACGCATGAGTCTCTCGTGGGAGAAAAGTAGAATAAGGAGAAGCCACCTCTGGCAGCTTAATTACTGCACACATCTGTCAGCATCACATATGGAGCAGGTGCCTTCGCCCGAGACAAACTTCCTTTCTGTTCTTCTGATACCCAGAAAAAACTGTGTCCCTGCTTGACTTTGGGAAACGTTACTTTGTTCTCTTTCTTTCTGTAAGCGATGAGCTAATTGAGATGTATTAAAGTGGACAGGACTCTTCAGCAGTATTTGGGCCAGCGCTTTTCAACTTCAGCACAACCTAACTCTTTTTTTACCAGATCGAACTCGGGTACAAACACACGTCTACATTTTTGATGAAGTACGATTTTAGGTCTGTGTACAATGTTCATGCCAACATAATTCAAAGACAAAAGCTTGCTGGTGTTTTTATGTATTGTTTGTATTTATAAGGTATGAGATCTTAAAATAAAGCTTAAATATCAAAATAAAATGTAATATAGATTTCTTAAATATGGCTCAGATTTGCATGCCCACTATTATAGATGATTTCATTGTGAACAAGCATTTCTTATTAAAATACTTTACAATGGATAATGATATTTATTTTAGTTCCCTTATGATATAGACACTCTCTAAACTACCTGCATGGGAGTCAAACATCATGCAATGTTATTTAATGCTTTGTTTGGCTTAATTCTTCTTTATTACCTGCTCTTTGTCCTTTGTCATTTCATAGGGACGAGTGGTCACTTCACCCCGCTCAGATTTACGAGCCGCTTCTATTTTAATCATTTAGCGAAACGATTTTTCTTTCATTAAGCATGTGCGTGGGGAGGAAGGGTCAATTTATGACTGACACTGACTCAATACTTAAGATGGCAGATTTATAGTAAACCCCAATGCGTCCTGTTAGCCAGTCGTCGCCATTATCGGCTGATTTCTCAAACTCCTTTCAGGTTTTGAGTTGACCTTGTAATGTTTTATTCCCTGCGGTCGAGCGAGGCCGGCTGCTTTGACATAATCAGCCTACTGAATTCTGAAGCCGTTGCAATGGAAAGAGAAGGAACTGGGGAAAAGTTTGAATTTAATGGATTTTTCTAATGTCCAGGACCACGTTAGTCCAACAGGGCCGCTCGTTCGAATATCATTACCTGCTGATCCCAGCGCACCTCAACCTATTGTCATAATGCCCACAGGTGGTCTATTCTGCACCATATCTTCTACCTCTCTAAAGTACCAGTCCAGCAGATGAATAACATGAACTTTGAAATACACATTTTTACGAGAAACAACGCAACATAAACCTAAACTCCGTCACTTGTATCCAGACCTTTTCTTCCTTTCAATGCCAGAGGAACATGTTGTCTTCAAAAACAGAATTCCAGTCGTGTCAAAGGAGACTTTATGACACCGAGCACTCCGAAAAATAGCTGTGCAGATATAAGAAAGGTAAATCAGTTCTCCAGGCTGAAAATGGTCAAAAAGAAAGAGTGAGTCTGCTCATGCTCGCCCACTCAAACCTGTCATCCAGTTGTCCTGTTCAAAAGAGATGGCCATTTCTGCTCACCTCATGTCTGTTGTTCTGCGCATTCGTCCCCTTCTTAAGAATAAAGGAAGACATGGGGGTGGCGTTCAAAAGGAACGCTCACTTCACATCTCCAAGATATGTAACAGCTCACTTATAGACTGTATTTTCCTACACCGTCTTCCTCCAACGCGTGTACTTATTTCGGCGCTTCGTGCATATTTGATGATTTTCCCTCCAGAGAAGTCAAGGATGCGAAATGTTTGGCTGTAGGTAAAAGCTGGTCGATTTATCTCATTATTTACTCTGGCTTTTCCAAGAAAATTAAAAATCAACATTTACATAACAGTGTCAGAATAAACTCAACTAGCTTTAACTTGCTGTACCTATAAAAGGTCAGGTTGGTATCACACTGAAACTATTAAAAAATTCAAAAACTGTTTTTTGTTTCCAAAGTGTATTAGAAAAGAAAATTGAATAATGATGAAGACAAAGATATACAAACAGAGATGTCTTTTTCTCTCCTATTTCACAATATCCAATGTTTTAAAAAAAAGATTGCATTATTCAATTCTACGTACTGTAAACGTAGTAAAGGTAATCTGCAAGAAATTTACATAATAAATGTTTTTAACTGTGCATTTAAAGTAAAATAATCAGTTAAATTAAAGTTGCTTATCTATATAAATTGATAAAATTAAAATCATACAACTATATACGATTATTAGAATAAAGCAGTACGGAAGCCTCATCCTTAAATATTGCTTTACAGTCGAAAAAGCAAATCATATTTAAATGTAGAAATAAGATTATACGAATTCATGGAATCAGCCATCCCATAAAATATGTACAAAATCCTGAGAGATTGCGTTGCTAACCCATAGACCACCTTGTTCAAATGTATAATCAAATATAATGAAATTAAATAAAAATAAAAAATGTTATTTTTAAACGCAAAAGTTGTACAAATTTGTGTGTGACAAGCTCTGGTTTTACTACTTCTCGTACCAAAACCTGCTGATAATGACCTGAATTCAAAAGACAAAGAGTCACTAAAGCAGCATCCCAACATCCAGTGTGTAGAGATAAGAGCACAGAGAGACAGAGATGAGCGCTGATGGTCCTGATGTTGCTCTGATGTCCACAGAGCTTCATTCATCTTCTCCCTACAGCAGACAGACTGCAGTAATGACTCTCTGGAGATCATCACACAATGACTCTGACCTTGCAGTTCCTATCAGGGCTTGGGGACTGTAGATACCCTATGTGAACAGCCAAGGATTGTTTAAAGGTATTGCTTTAAATGAAAGCACACTGATGGTCCTATAACATTGCATCTTTTGAAAGATTTCCTCAAGTATAGATCTCTCAAAACTGGGTCTACAAAAATGCAAGACAAGCCAATACTACTGAAAACATTTCAGAATAATGTTGTGTGATATCCAACCTTAAATTAACACTTTAACAAAACTTTCGTACACCCGCATGAATATTTGACTCATATCTTGTCTTTTAATTTTTGATATTTATTTGTTGCAATGCGAACACATGTAGATGGTCTAACTGTGGACATAAGCAAAGGTGTGAGAAAAAAAAAATGATGTACTTAGCTCATTCGAAAAGGAATTTGTCGAGACAAACAGACAAACTAAACCAGTGGACTAAACATACAGCATTATGTGCAATACAATCCATTTACAATTGATAAATATTTACTGGGATACACAATGTACTACAAATAACATAATAAATGACTTCTTGCATAAACAACATAATCCTTATCAGTACCTTCATTATGTTTCAACATAACTAAAGCATTGCCCTGGATGTTTTAAAACCAATCATGATGGCATCACACAAAATATATGACGTCAAATGTCAAATCGTTCCATTCATCTAAATCACCTCAAAATGGGCCAATATGAAAGTCAACACAGAAATTGACAAACAATTATTTCCATTGTCTTGACTTAACGGAAATGGATATCAAATGGAATTCAAAAAGATCGAAAGGGCCAACGTGACGCCATCCACATAAATGGAGCGTCTCTAGCGCGTCTCTAGCTTTAAGTTCGTGGGGATGCACATCTCGGAGGACCTGTCCTGGTCTACCAACACCTCCAGCCTGCTCAAGAAGGTTCACCGGTGTCTCTCCAAAGTTGAGAGGTGTAGTCTACCATTCTTGTGAACTTCTATCGCTGTACTATAGAAGGCCTCCTGACCAACTGTGTGACATGGTATGGTATGGGAGCTGCTCTTGCTTAGTGCAACCCTTATGTCATCCGTAAAAAAGTCTTTGCACACACCACAGATTGATCTATCCTTGAATGTCACCGATAGGAAGATCTAACTTCAGAAAATGAATCTGCAAGTACGTCTCGCACCCTGAGATCATGGCAATATTAAGGACATCGCCTTTAAATTTCAATGTTGTGTTAAGCAGTACCCAAGGTTGCGTGTTCACGGTTCGTGGCGGACATTGTCTTTGTTGAGACTCAAACAAATTCCTACGGATGTAATTACAACATTGCCGTAACAAGTAAAACCACAGCGCAGTCTCCAGAGGACCGCTCTGTGAAGGAGAAGCTAAGCACAGCGATTAGCCTAATGGAAAACGACGGCCTAATGCTATTATTGCGCGAGCCCACGAGAGAAACCCTGAGGCAATCAAAGTGAAACGCTCTTGAACATCCTTCGCAGTCATGCTAACTACGTATGGACAAAACCAGCAAGCGTTACAGAGCGGTACGAAGCGGTCAAAGTGAAGTCTTTATCCCTGCATCAGCAGTCTGACGATGTTCTGCTTCTAATGACAGCATTAAAGGGTCATAGTGCACGCGAGAAAAAAGCCATTTCAGTTTCTAAAGCGCATGAAACCACATAAAGCAACCAAATATATTCACTCGACCCGATGGCCAATCTTAAGTTTGGAGGTAAGTGTTGTAGGCAGTCTAGTCCCACTTTATTGTACTCGATAATGTGAACGGGAATGTTTCCAATAATTTATAATAAAACAACGTGATCTACCAATAAAAGCATTACGAATTTCCAATAACTGTGTTTTAGTTGTATAACGTCAAAAAATGACAGTTAAATACATCATTACATTTACTTTAAATAACTATCACATGAAATATAGCATGTTTAATGTTGAATTAACGTCCTTTTATTAACCATTTCCAAGTCTATACCAAATAATAATTTTAGAGTTGCACACCGTGTTTTAAACTTTATTTTAATTGTTGTTGTTTTTTTAAGATGCACTGAACCAAATCCAGTTGTTCTGTCTTCAAATTTGTTTTTGTTTTCTTTAAAATTCAAATTTGAATTTAAATCAAAATTTAAAATAGAATATGCCTGGGTTATATCTTTAACATTTGTTAAAAAGTCAATTCAACAACAATATCTTCTAACTAATTTTAGGACAAACAAATGAAATGATATAAAAAAAACTTCTGAAAACTTATCCTCAAATATTTTGATAGTATAACAAAACACTTCGCAACAACCTTTGCGCCAACTCCTCAAAGTATTTTTCAAAATATTTTTGAACTTTCAAATGATCCTCTACAACCATTTCTGCTTTCCTCGTAGGCCACGTCTTTCATTCGGCAAAAATGTAAAGCCTCCTCCAGTGTGCATGTGATACTGATCTCTGATTAAAGCCATGCCCGAAGCATCTAACTGATGTAATGAACGCTTCAGCCAACCGCCCAGCTTGCTGTCAGTAATGAGATGATAACAGGGCTACTCTGTGAGATCCAATCACCACAGGTCATGATTAGAGCTCTGCTGATATAAACTGCATCACTAATGCTAAGCCTTAAACTACTACAGAGGAAGGTTGAGCACGTATCTAGCTGGAATACTTGAGACTTTATCTTTGAATTTGGACTCTACTTGCATGATTCTTCCTATGCCAACCCTTAGGGCGAAATGAAAAACTGTCGCTGTTTTCTGATCTGTTACTCTGCATGAGGTCTTCCACATCAGGAAAACTGTACTTTCCCATGAATATCAATATCAAGTAATGCACTCCAATAACCATATAAAAATAATCAATTCTCCAAAGACTAAACAGCTTTCGAATTCAAATACCAAAGCAAAAGAGAACACGGTAGGAACTCAAGAAACAACTACAAAGCCTATAGGCAATACCCCAAACTGAATTTCGTTTAACCGAGAAAGAACTGTTGAAAGAACCAATAAATGAAAAATTAAAATATGTTCCTAACATCTCCACAACCAAAGAGGAAGATCAAATTCAGATCAGAAGGAACTTCCACTGTTTTTCAATTAAACATCAATGGGTCAAAAAGTAAACCCAACCCGAGGTTGAAAATGAACTTTTAACGTGTTTTTATTTTAAATGCACAACTGTGTTTTCGAGTTTTTAAGTTAATTTGACTAGAAAGCTAGTTTAGGATAGTTAAGAATCCTTGTTGCAGAACATTGCTGGTCTTAAAGGAAGTAACACTGTAAAAAATTATTGGTTGGGCCCTTGGGTTGGAAATGTACCAATACTTGACAGTTTTAACCTAATTGCTGGGTTGTTTTAAACTATTAATGGTTCAAAGGTAAAAGGAAATACTTGGTTATTTTTAATCAAGTATTGTTGTTAATTTTTAGCAAGTAAAGTTGTTTAAACAAGATGGTTGTTTCAACAAGTTAAGAATACATGTTAACTTAGCAATGTTGTTCTTTTTAAGAAGTAACACAAACACTGAGTCTAAAAGCCAACTCAACCTTGGGTCGTAAATTGACCAACACTGGATTGTTTTACCCTTAAATGCTAGGTTGTTTTAAACTTCTAATGATATAAATGTAACCATTAACACGCCGCTTGAAAATAACTGAAAATTGCATTTTTAAATGTAAGCTGGTTAATTATTTAGATAAGAAAGTTGGTTCAACTAGTTAAGAATCTCAGTTGCACACCAGTGATGGGTTATTTCAATCCAGTGTTGAGTCATTGGTGAAAAACCCAATCATTGGGTCAAAGTAACAAAAAGATCTACTATATGTTGAAATGGGTGGGTTTGTCTCCTTTTGACCCAGCATTTTTTAGAAAAGAATACGCAAATTATTCTTACACTTGTCTTACTCTCTTCACTTGCACAGGTCCTTACTTCTTATTGTACAGGTATTGGTGTTCCCCATCCGAGAAATGGATTGCTTTGCTCATGATATCCATAACCAAACCCCCTGAGGAAAATATGAGATCTGGTACACACTCAGGTTTCGACAGAGGATTATGAAATTCTCATTCAATCGGAACGGCATGTAAATGCTGAAACCGCTAGGGCAACATAAACGTTTGACAGAACTGACCCCAGGCCTGTGATTGGAAGCCTTGCGTATCCTAAGAATTGAATAAGGCACAAGACAGTCTGTGAATCATACGTTTTAGCAGGGGAAACACTTCCTTAGCAAACAAGCAGAGAAAGATGCCAGATTAAGCATTCAACCGTGACAAAGCAGCAGGAATTTTTCAGAAAGCAGTGTTTGCCCCGTGGCAGCTACAGGTTTAAATGGAGAAGCACTCCGATCGATGGAGCTCACGCTGTAAGAACCACATATTACTTTCCTGAAGCCAAAAGTCCTTCTGGATATTCAGTGGCATATCTAACCGACAGTTTGGTTTAACGTGCGCTGTGAAACTGATGTTCCCCCTTTGAGATAGAGGAAGTATTTTAAGTTCGCCACGGAAATGGAACCCTCTGGGAAAGGAAATGAGATGCCATCTTGTGCAAGTAGACGGTTAAAGGAATAGACACGTCCAGAACATACTGTGGATTTCTGGCTGGAAAAAAACTGTTTGACATGTTTCACAGTCGCTTTTTTCATCTTTACCAGTGACTTTCTGCTAAATATTTCACGATCCTTCACTCTTTAAAGTTGGCAGCAAGCACCAGAATTTGTCATCATATCACAAAGACTATATCTTCCAAGTCGTGTTAAGATGTTACATACTGAACCATTATGGTTTTATCATCTTTGAATGAAATATTTACAGTGGCCCTAAATGGCCACGCTCTACAGAACGTGTTTCATGAATATGTTCTCATTCAGCAAAGAAGCAAAAACACAATATTAGATTCGTCTCGTGGTGACCACCACAAAGTTACAATTGTTTTTTGGAATAACGACTAGTCTATAATTTATAACATAATTTATAATTTTATATTAACTGAGTTCTTCAATAACCATAAACCCTTTGAAATATTTTGCAGACAGCATCATAAGTTGAGATTGAGAGTAGCTACAGATATTATGCCATCTTTGCCAAAGCTACAGTGATACTGACATAAGCTGATGTGTCATTATTGTTGTAAGGTATCAACAGTGAGGAAACAGTGTTAAGAAGCAGACAGGCGTCTCATAACAACTCTGCTAATTTGCTGTGATTTGCTCTTGTTAAGAGTTAAGACGGTGATGTTATTACTCTAATTGAATGCTGCTGCAACCATCAGGAGAGAAAATCTAATTATCAAATCACCATTAAGAACAATTACCCATGAATGTGACACAACATTTGAAAGCAGTTCGCAAGACACTAATGTTGGTATACTAAAGTAGATATTTAAAGAGATGGTCCAACCATAAATGAAGTTGTCATCATTTATACACCATCATGTCATTAAAACAACGCTATCAAGATCTTGGGAAAATTTTTTTTGGAACGATGGAACTGACCAGAACTTAAGCATTACAAGTCAGAACTGGACTTTCTAAGGTCAACGACTTTTAAAGTTCACCCAAAAATGAAAACTTTATCATATATGACTCTTTAGTTGTTCCAAATCTGTATAAATGCCTTTGTTTGGTTGAGAAAGATATTTGGAAGAAAGTTGGTTTAATGTTCTTGAATCCCATTGATTACCATGGAATGAAAAATTACAATGATAAGTAAAGTATTCTAGGACTACAGATTCATACAAATTCAAACAGCTTTAAAAGAACCCAAAGGTGAGTAAATGATGCCATACTTTTTCCGTTCGAAGCCACACATCCCCAGATGCGTGTAACAGATGCTGATAGCAACCAAACACTGAAAGCTATTTACAGTAGATTGATAAAAATGTGTGTGTTTCTTTCTGCATAAACAGATGGACATCATCACACAATAATACATTTACACACAAAGCGTCCTTCAGCTTTTACATAGAAGCAGTTTGGAACACAAGGACATATACTTTACAACTATCATGAAATGGTTGCTAACTGCTTTAAGGTTCACTCCTTGGACTGATATGAAATAAAATTTAATACCAACTAAAAAATGAGAAAAAAAGCAATCTGCTCGACGACTAATGATGCAATAACAATATTCTATTTACACACTGAAAAAAATATCTTAATGAAATCCTTCTAACAATTTGGACGAATGTTTTTAAGTAAAGTGTACTGCTATCATTTGAGTATAACCTACTTACCAGAATAAAGTAAATTATACTTATTTAATACATAAATCTTTGTGACGGTTTTATGCACATGTTACCCATAGTAGTCGCATACAAAAAACAACTGGGCTGAAAAAAAATTCTAAAAAAGTTAACTTGCTTTTGTAATAAGTAACGATTTCATATTTTTGTAACATAAATCAGAGGAGACAAAACTGGTGGTGTATGTATTGGTATTAGCACCTGTAACTGCTCAATAAGTTGAGTAACGCACTTTATGACTATTACAACGCCTCCGTAAGCAAAAAAGAAACAAAAAAATAGCAATATAGCAATAGCAATCTTTCTTTTTCCTGAAAAACACTTTAATTTTCTATGTTAAAAAAATTCCATTAAATCTTTGTATATACTAAATTAAGTTAGATTGACATAATATTTTTTATACTTAAAATAACTTATTTTATTTAATTTTAACTAAGAAAATGTCCAGATCTTTCCCCCAATATCATTTTAGGTAATTATAGATTACATTTTGTTTTAAAAAGTATTTAAAATTTCTTTAACATCGAATATTTTTTTTCAGGGCACATTCAAATGCGTATCATTCACACACACATGTATATAAAATAAGGAAAGTAAATGTAAGGATTTCATCCGAGGAGTGAATTTTTGAGAATTATAAAGAATTCAAGTTCAATATATTCACAGGGGATTTCCACCCATTATTCAAGCAATAGCCTCAAAACAGAATGCAAATTTCATACATAAATATAATAGGATTTTTTGAGACCTGGCCATTTTCACTGCTGCCCAGAAATGTATTATACGCTACACTGAACTTTTTTATTACTACACTGAACTTTTTATAAAAGTAGACTTAAGTAGGTTAATATAATTTTTATGTAGTGTTATTGGCCTTAATGAGCTTTTTCATGTGTGTAGTATATTATATATTTAGTTTCGATTTTATATTTTAGTTTTATTATACAGTTTGTTATATGCTATGTGTCGTAACTTTGTTCTTATTCTTTCATTGTTGCTATATAAAAATTATATTTTTAGTTAATTATTTTAGTATGTATTCCAATTTTGTAAGGCAAAATTTCTCGTTTAGTATAAAAATAATGTGAAAGCAAATGTTTTCTTTTATTTAACAAAAAGAAATGTTTTAATTGTTTTAGGACACTATAAGTACCTAGCAATGATTGTAGTAATATTTCTATGATTTTTTAGAACTTTGATCCAGAAAGGTTCATGTTCATTTATAAGGCATTTTATTACCTTTGGAGATAATTTTTTGAACTTTAAGCGCAAAACCAATTGTAACTCTTCAGGATAAATCATAAAAACGAGTTCAATCTGTGTTTGCGAATTTTATGAAACAGAAACATTTGTGAAGCATTTCAAGATAAAAGTAAAAGATGTATAGTTTTTATATTTGTAGATTTATTGTGACTTTTTGCTGACTGTTATTCAATCGACCTAATTTCTATTCATCCTGTAACTTAATCTACTGGTGAATGTTACTGTTGGCTGGCTGGAGAAACGGAAGGGACAAAATAATTCAGGAGGAAAGTCTCCGCAGCAGTGGTGTGTTGTTGAAGAGTTCAGCAGGCTAATGCTGTTGAAATGGCCCTGGAGATTAACTTCATCCAGATGCTCCGGTGACAATGTGAAACTCCCCCAAGCTTATTTAACATTCCGGCCACGTCACAGCAGAACATGAAGAAGTTAACCTTCAGAGGACAATGAGAGGCTTGTAAAAGATTTCCTCACATATCATGTTCATCCTGCTCTTCTGACACACTTTATTATTCAGATTACCTGCTTTTATTACACATTCTTCTTTTTTTATAGAAGATTTTCTTCTACAAACTATTCTGCTCTAAACGTGATTATTTTAAGTTTCCCCGGAGAAAAAAGTCATGTGGCATATGAGACGATACGACTGGGTGCCGAGAAGATTAATCACGATTTACGTGGGAAGAATGGCAAAATAACATTTATGTAACGTTGTCTTATTTCAATTTTTCATTTTTAGTAAATTATTTAACTTTTAATGATTTTAATGTTGTTTTAATATTTTATATTTATATGACAAACGATATATAATTTTTGAATAGTTGGCCAAAGCTTCAACTCTAATGCAAAATAGAGCACTATGCTCATTAAAACACATGGATATTTAATTATTTCATTCTATAATACAAGAAAATCTTCATGTACCACAAATGGAGTGTGCTCTCGTAAAAGCAAAAATTGCTTTAAACAATATTTCCCAACTCAAATAACCTGTCAATAAAGGATTTACCGTCATCCCCCGTCTCTGTTTCATTTTACACGCATGCAATCTGCTCTTGTCCTGAGGCGCACCGGATTAATTTCCATCACTTTATTTAGCGTGTTTTCATCTGAGCCCGACAGGAAGGTTAACCGGTCTTGTTTTCGTGCCGGGTCACTGGGCTCTGACAGTAATCTGTTAAAGTTCGCCATCAGGTCAACATCCCTGTGCGTCTTTAATAGTCCGGAACAGCGGGAGTGCATCTACATGCCGCAAAAATGATCCTTTAATGACCCAAAGTCTTTTTACACCATTTGCGTTCTTTCTAATATGGTGTTTTTAAACAAGTCGAACTTTAACCCGCCTCTGTTGGGCTTCAAATTGCGTGAATTCATAATAAGTCAATTACGCTGTTAAAAGGAAAGATAACGTTAACTCGACCGATAATGAATTTTAGACAAGTGCAAGGCCAGGAAGAGGTCCGTTTCGGAAGAAGCAAGCCGTTTAGTGAACAAAATAAAAAGCGCGAAACAGATGGCTTGCGATTCAAATGCCAAGAAAATAAAGAAATGTCATTCGGTTGTCATGCGGATTCTTGGAGTGAAACTTTTGGCAAAAGTTGGAAGCACAGTTTGATTTCTTAAAACAACTTTTAAGGATCACCTTTCTTTCAGACTTCAGATCAATCAAATTGTAAACTTCTCATTCAAAACTTTTTCTAAACGTATCAACTTTTTTGACGAAATCTGACTGGCAAAGAACAATTTGTTTTCAATCGATATCCCCATCAGTTCTTCGAGTATGAAAATTGTCTCGCAGTCGAGAATGTGTAGAAGTAAAAACCAGTTCGGATTGGTTTGACTGTGACTAACATATCATGTTGAAGTGTTCTGTATGGCGGACGGTTGTTGACCGTGCCTGAAGGACTAACAGAGCGAGGCAGACAATACCATTTACCATCATCTGCGGCTCAAAGGCCACACGGCTTTTGTGTTCCACAAAACCTCCAAGCCACACGAACATCTGTAAGATCCACAGAGTTAAAATTATGTTTAACTTCGAGCTTACAAAAATGGCTGTTTCAATATTAAAAATGTGTTGTGTTTTCATTGGTAATGAACCCTAGAACAGACTACAAATTTATTTTGTGGCTTTCTTTGGCCCCAGCTATCGTTGCAGATATGATATGTAAATGCCTACACCACAATGAAAGCCAATCATATCTTCCTATGCATTTCCAAAAAACTGACATATTTTCCGTACAATGCGGAGTTAAAATGATAATTGTGGCTTCCTCTTTGAAATTATTTCCCTTGATTTTGGAGTAAAAAGAGCATTCTAAAAAAATAAAAATAAAAAACAAATTTTGTAGCTCAACGTTTGACCTCAATTTACTGTATTTTGGCATACGATTATACCTGATTTGGATGAATCTGCATGCAAACACGTAAATTATATGAACAATCTTCAAAGTATTGTTTTACTTTGTGCAAGGTATTCTATTGGAATATCTTATAATCTCCCCCTCGCTAAGTGTATGCATCATAGGAAATGAGTAATCTACCTCTTCTAATAAGCTTTATTCAATAACAACCTTCAAGACCACAACAATCGAACTAAACTGGTTGAAAGAGTGTGTTAGAGGAGGGAATTGATCTGTTGTAGTTCTTTTGTTGGATTTATAAAAGAATGTATCCGCCTACACCAGGGATTCTACCGTGCATGTTTCGTCAAAAAGGATAACGCGTTATATTTTTCATCTAGAATAAAATACATCCTGGTACAGTTGGGAATGCATTATATGCCAATTCAGAACTGATTGTATTGAATTATTCACAGTTTTCTAATGTGATATTATTTAAATCACATTACTATCCGTGGTTACATAACATTACTTTTAATTTAGATTACGTTGATATTGTTAATGCAGAAAATGAGCTTTCAAGATTTTACAGGACGAATGCAGAGGCAATGATTTCCTCGCTTTTCCAAACAAACGAACAACACAGCATAGACTACATCTGCTATCTTTCTGAAATATGATGGGACCACAGCGCAAGGGACATGACAGCATGCCAGAGAATTATGAATGTAAATGAGAGAAATAAACAGCCGCCAAAAATCTCAGCCAAAAGGTCCATAAAACTCACAAAAGACAAAACACAAATAGATCTTGTTTTCAGAACAGCCACACTTTTTTATAAGAAAGTTATAGTCAAGAGGATCTACACATTATAGCACACATTTATTATATATACCTCCAAACATTTCTTAGACCAGTAGGGGTTAAATAACTGTCTCAGATATTTATAAAAAAAAAACATTTTAATAAAAATTTTTTTACCATAATTAAAACTACGTGAGAAAAAACATTTATTAACACTAAAAAAACACGCTCTCTGATTGGTGCACGGGGCCGGACTTAACTTATAATGCATGAAACAGCTTGATACTTCTCCATTTATAAAAATACTTTTACCATAGTTAAATAAGTAAAATATGTATTAATTAAACACACAAACAAAGATATTACTATTAAGACACTAAAAAAACAAAGTCTGCCAAAAACAAAACGTACATTTTGCAATCTGATTGTGTTGGCAATGATTCGAATTTTTTAATTCAGGCACGGATTTCAATCTAAACACAAACAGCTTGTTCTTAATTAGCAGAAGGAAAAAAACATCGAGTGGAGGAGCAGTGGATCAGGATGCAAAGCTCCTCCTGCCCTCGGTGTGCCTGTGCATTAAGAGACTGGATGTAAGTACAAGGCCTTGGACTCGCGGAGAGCGGCACGCGCTCGCATCCTTCACAGCGGCAGTGTCGGCGCATACGTAATGCCTCTGAACAGATGGAGATGAGCTTGGCCATATTAAGCGCTTGGATGTTTTGAAAACAGGCAGCAGGAAATGTCAGGTCATAATGAATTAACTGAGAAGGTGAAATGTCACATCTTCGGATAAACAGGGACTGCTTCGGTTGTTTGAATGATTTGTGAAATCTTTCCTGATGCTGTACCATAGATCTTATGGATTCTAACTAATAAGTTAAAGTGGATCAATTTGCATCAACTTTTGCATTTGACAAAACTATGGGCTCTTAAGAAGCTAGAATTTGAAAAAAAAGCAGGTTATGGTTGGGATTTCCTGTTTTTCACCCAATATTGGGTTTAAAGTAAGCCAGCATTTTTTTTAAATTCAGCTCATATATAAACACAGTCACAACACCAGTAAAGACAACATAAAAAAACAAATGCTAATTTGACAATATGTAAATAAAAAGCCAAGATTAAAATCATGACCATGCATGTATTAAATAAATGTCACATGAATCTTAAATATTGCATGTATTTTTTCTCCTTATAATCCGTACAGATCAAGGATTCTCATGAAGAGAAAAAACCTTTGCTCGTTTTGCAAGAAATGTCTGTAACAATTGATGAAAATATGTATATAGGTACATACCATTATTACTTCTTAGTAACAATTTCATTGTTATCATCTTCATTTAGATCCCTTTGAAGAAAAGCATTTGTGTAACACTTGACAACAAGGTTGTATTTATTAATAACAATTTCCAGTCCTTCGAATTTATTTAAGTTTCAGAGTTTACTAATATATTTTTATACTTAACATTTGATTTTAATGTTTGTTTACATTAACAAAGATAAATAAAATATATTGTTATGTAGTTCATGTTAGTTAAACAAATATTTTCTTATTGTAAAATGTTAAAAAACATTGATGGATGGGTCCATAATTTCTGGAAGTCAATGTTGACAATCGAAATCACCAAAACAAATACGCCCTTACATCAAAAGGGTCTTGCTGTTTTTTGATAACTCCGCCCCTCGTTTACATCATCTGTCACTCTCGGCTAATATTCCTCTCCACATCAACAAATGACACGCCCCTCACTGTTGATTGGAGGCTTGATTGTTTTTGGAATCTGACCCCCCTTATTTTTGCAAAGTTTTGAAAAGTCATAAACCCTGCCTTTAACTAAGTGTCATGAACGTAAATGTAAAAATTGCTTTTTAATTGATGAGACAAACTGATATGTGAAGTCAATTATTCCTAGCAAAACCGGTCAGAAGCTGCAACCAGAAATGATGACATCACAATCACATCCCGAATATGTTTTTATCATAACTAACCCACTAGTAGTACCTTCTTTCCCAACCTACTCACTATATATATATATATATATATATATATATATATATATATATATAAATATAAATAAACTTAACCTTTTCCCCCTACAGGTTTTATCTCGCTTTGTGTAACTTGGTAACCTTATTGTAGCACTTGTTCACCTGGTATCTGCTATTTATCGCTTCATTGTCTCCTCGAGTATTTGTAAGTCGTTTTGGATAAAAGCGTCTGCTAAATGCCTAAATGTAAATGTAAATGTCATAAAATGTCACAGTTCCAGAAAGTCCCATCCGAAAAACTGCATGTAAAGCAGCATTTAGGGATCAGAACTTGCTTTAATAGAGTTGTCATCTTATCAACAAACCATAAGAGTTCTTTCAGAGAAGTGTCCTTGATTTCTTGACCTGATGGACCTCAGTTGACCTGAAGCCGTGATTTATCAGGTGAATCCTCCAAACAGTGAGGAGATCTGCCCGGCAGGCATCATTAATATGGATTGGATAGTGGAGAGTCAGCAGAAAAATACAACAGAGTACAGAAGCTATGTCATGTTTATTTACAGCTGTAAAGGTTTTAAAACTAATAAGGGTTTAAAACTAATAAGACCAACCAGATCCTAAATGTTAAAAGTGACCAAATAAGAAAAGAATACAAACGTTAAACTGTACATAGTTATCAGGATATATTGAAAATATGTTGGATTAATGGATTGATACAGATCTATGAATACACATCTGTTTAACTGTTAGTGATCTCAGATCTGAGCTGGCCAGGACGATGAGAGATTGAGGGCAAATAAAAACTGATAGTTCACCTAAAAATGAAAATTCTGTCATTATTTACTCTCTTCTGTTATTTTAACCTGCATGACTTCCTTTCTTTTGCAGAAAACAAAAATGAAATTTTGAAGAAAGTTGGTTTCTTGCATCTATATAGGAGGCCTACTACCGTTATTCTTCCGAGCATCTTCTATTTTCGGTCTGCAGAAAAAGAAAATGATATAAGTTTGAAATGACATGTCGTAACACACAAAAGAAGATATTTTGAAACATGTTGGTAACGTGTTGGTCTCCCACATACTTGAATTTTTGTGTTCATACAATAGAAGTACTGTAAATGAGCACTTCTGTTCGGTTTCTAACTTTCTTAAAAATATCTTCTTTCGTCTTCGTTTTTTTCTGCAGAACAGAAATCATTTAAGTATGAAGATTCTTCAAAATATCTTATAATGATTCTGTTTTTGGGGGAACAATCACTTCATCATGGTAGGCCATTGATTTTTTTATTTCACGGCTATCATGAAAACAAAAGGGAGGGAGTTTTATGTCTTTCTCTATTCTTCCTGAACAATTAAATAAATTAATCATGAAATGTATGTTTTCCAACTTTCGATAAGTCAAGTGCAATAAACAGCTATCTTAATAAATAACAACATTCAGATATGAAAGGTATTTGACCAGAATCTGATGTGATGATCATTCCGACAATGCAGTGCAGACCACTTGGCCCGTCTTAAAGTGTTTACTCATGCGGCCCAGTCAACGATGTGCAAATTGCGGTAATTATGTTTTGTCTTTTTAAGTGCTCTCCAATTAATGACTTAACATTTGCCTTCCTTTCAAAACCTAATGAAAGAATGAGTAATTTGTTTTGAAATAACTATAATAGTTCACACATTAATGTGTGCAAGACATATCACCTACTTTGAAACACAAATGAACAGAATCATCGATCAAATAACCAGTTAAAGGATATTCTGTTTAACACAAAAACTGCTTGGATCACATCGGGCCAGATTCACTACTCTTCATCTATTTTTGTCTCCAACCATATATGGTAGATGAGATCACCGCTTTCAGCAATAATTAAGTGTGTTCACAATGAAAACAGATATTTGTTTACATCTATTTAATGAAAACCCACACTCGGACCATCTGCGGTTCTAGCCGGGATGCTCAGAAACGTATTTGCTTATCTTTGCTCTCATATCCGTGAGAAAATGATTTGATTTTCAGTTCTTGTCAATGTCTAGACTTGGCCTTTTTCTCTTTTCGGGGTCCATGAGATTCCAGATACCCTGAATTATTCACTCATTCCTCATCAATCACTTCCACAACCCAAGAGGTATGAAGAAAAATATGCAATTGAATAATTTATCCGTGGCTGAACACAAGCTATTTTCAGAAGAGGTTTCACTCGAAGGCCAGTAGATTTTGGGTTAAATAAAGTGGCCGGACCATTCGTGTGCTTTACTAAAACAGAGAGTGTGTTGAATAAAGTTGTGATTGTGAGGTCGTAAGTGAAAGAAATAATTCATCGTTCCCTATTTATATAGTTTTAGAACACGATCAAGGTGTTCATGTTTTTCAAACGGTTTTGAGTCGTGCTTTTAAATATTTAGCACTGTCTGACTGTGATATCTGTTTTTATGACCCGGGTTGTCTGAAGTGCTTGATCAGAATCAAGTATTCCAAAAAGAGTTGACGCATTTTTATAGGTCAACACGAACATTTGTGCCGCATTGGTTCCCTCCACCAAATGCCTTTGGATATTTCCACAAACTATTGGTAAATCTCTTAAAACAAGTTTTGCTTTTAACATCGATTGTGAACATCAATAGTCTATTGCACTTACACATCTTGTCTATCAGGATTATTCTCATAGATTCAAATTTTTGCTATTGTTGAAGTCTTAATATAATTACTTGAGTCTTTAAACCGGAAGCACTACGATTACGCTTTACATCAGCGTCACCACGCCATGCAAGAAAATTGACTTTTACTTACAATTTTTTTATAAACTGATTGGCTATTTTCTATACTGCAGAACAAAAAGAAGATATTTTGAAGAATGTTGGCACCCATTCATTTGCATTGGTTATGTCTTCATACAACCGAAGTGAATCTTCAGCACTGCTGTTGAGTTATCAACCTTCTTCAAAATACCTTCTTTTTTACTCTGTATTCAAAAGGGAAAATGTTACAGGTTTGTAATGACGAAAGGATGAATAAACAATGACACAACTTTCACTTTTGGTTGAATTATCTTTTTTAAACAAGTTGATGATGCAAACACCGTTCATCCACATTTTTTTAAGTTTGTTTCTGCACTTTTTTGTGAGATTTTTGATAGATTGGTCAAATTGAACAATTTTAACATACAAAAACTTGAAAATATTCACAGACTCTCAAAGGACTTCATGACACGAAATGTAATTGATTTGTGTTCATCGACACATCTTTTTTTGGTCACTAAGCATGAGTTTATGGGAATTTGTATCAATTTAAGGGATGACTTTTGTGTTATATATGCACTTCTGCTTTAAGGGTTCGGGTAAGTTTACGGGAAGATTTTCATAACTGTCTCAAACTGCATCGAGACTGTGTTGAAATATTTTGGATTCCACAGATTTTTTCAACCAACTAATCCAAAACCCATTGACTCTGATTGGATGGAAGTGCTAAAAATGATAACCCTTATTAAGGTGCAAAAATACATCATCCCTGCAGCGCACTATTAAACTGAATTACAAGGCCTTAAAAAATAATATTGAAATTACCTTTCATTTACAGTTAATGGTAAGGCCAAACATATATTACAATTCTCCCAGCCCAGGGTGTTGTCTACAATGCTCTCATGTCAATCTTCATTGAGTACTCGATATGAAGAAATATATCAGTCACCGTTACGTAAATCAGCCACAAACACCATCTTAAATTACACACAAACAGACCTGCTAAACATCTCCTGTGAGTTCCTGTCAACCTCAAAGTGTTTCAATAGAAATCCACAGACAGCCATCAGCTAAAACTGAGTAATGAAAACAATTAACAGCTCTAATTACCTCTACAAATCACATTCAACACGCAGCTCATAGATTTGATAGACTGAATCTGAGTTATGAACGGCTTCAGTCGCACGACCCCTTGTAAAAAAAATTATTACCGGGTCTACAGAAGCTGGCAGCTATTCAGCTTGGATATAAATCTTCTGGAGATGTGGCAGTCATCTTCCGGCTCTCCGAGAACAAGTCCCAAAGGTGCCGTTCCTCTGCCGAGTGTCTCATATCATTTCGATAATGCTATTGCACGACATTAATATTGAAACAATAAGAAAATACTGTGAATGATTACACAAGGCGTGGGGAACACAGGTAAGTCTTGAAGTATGAGCTGTGTTTTTATATTTTGCATAACTTTTGGTTTATGGAATTGATTCTAAGAGGAATAGTAAGAGTAAAAAGTTTCATCAGGTATTCCGCCAATAGTCAATGTATATATGAATGCCACTGCTTTATTCTCAAAACACAAAATGAGATACTTTAAAAAATGCTTATAAACAAAAACTTATATTGTATATTTTAGACACAAACCCTTTGCCCAGTCCAGCCCTTTTCTCTTACCATCTACAAAAAATTCTTCATTTGCAGAAAAAAGTAAAATAGGTTTAGAATGAGAACAGGGTTACTATATCATGACACACTTTTTGCTTTGGAGTGAACCTCACATTTAACGTATATGTTCAACTTTTACATAATATTTTTTATTATAATACATTATTTAGTTCAGAAAGTTGTAACATATTGCAAGATTAAAAATTAATCAATAAAACGCAATTAAAAAAATATATAAATATATTTTAACTTATAAACACTATATTTTGAAAAAAAAAATATTTTGAAAAAAGCTTGTCTGACTACACTGCAAAACCAACCATTGTACAATATACTAAAAAAACACAATAATAATAATTATAATAATAATAATAATAATAATAATAATAATAATAATACCAACAACAATAATATATTATTTTTTAAACATGAACATAAGATAGCCTTTATTTCATCTGGGAAAGATCGACTCAACAGGACTCCACATTCTTGCTCTGGTGGATAAACGTACCCAACGGATCATTCACATCTCTGTGGCCGCAAAACCACAAAACCCAGTCACGAGTGTTCACCAGCAGGGGTCCTGATCTCCTGAACTTTAACAGCAGCAGAACAAAAGCAATTTAATGATACCATCTACACAGATCACATCATCTTAAACATGATCTCACATGCTGTGAAAATGTACTTCTGTGTCCTTCAAGGGTCAAGCTTTACAAACACCTCACCAGTGTCCAATGGGCTCGTTCAATGACAACATTTTCCTAATTTCTGTTTTTGCATGACTTCATGAAGGTGTTTCAGAAGAGAAGAGAGGTCTTCATTAGACTAAACACCATAAAGGGGAGATACAATTCTATTTTGGTGACACTAAACAGATACTCATAGCACATGGTGGATAAATGCTATATCAGCAGCATAGTTTGGCAAGTCTGGTTTCATAACTCTCGATCTGAGCTCCCGAGGGATGTGACTATCATAATGACACATTTTTTTAAATAACTAAAAATAAAATACATTTTTAATCAAGTTGAAGTTTACATTACAAATAATATTTTTTATTTTATTTTACAATTATTTGTGTTGATTTATTTTTTTGATTATTTGTTATTCTTGAATTATTTTTAAATTATTTATTTATTATTTGTGATTAGTTAAGATTGTCATGTGTTAAGTTGGATGAAACATAAAAAGTAAATACAAACAAATAAAAATGATAAAGATTACATTTATCATGTTTTTGGCATTAATCATTTTAAAAAAATCCTGTTTTAACAGTGAGAGAAGAAAATCTGAAAAATGACATATCAAAAAAAGTTATGAACTGATTTGCGTTTTATGAGTGAAATAAGTATTTTATCCCCTATCAATAAGCAGGATTTATGGCTATCAGGTCTCTTTCATTCAGATAAAAAGCTGAGATTATAAACAGTCTTTTAAAGGGTGAGTCGGTCGTCACAATTTGTTACCTGTATAAAAGACATCTGTCCACAGATGCAATCCATCAGATGTCCAAACACTTCACCATGGACAAAGAGCTGTCCAAGGATTTTAGGGACAAGATTGTATAACTACACAAGACTGGAATGGGCTACAAGACTCACGCCAAGCAGTTGCAATTATTCACAAAAGGAAGAAACACAAAACAACTCGGCCTAAGGCTCCGTGAAAGATCTCACGTCGTGGAGTTTCAATTATCATGAGAATGGTGAGGAATCATCCCAGATCTACACTGAGGACCTTGTCAATGATCTCAAGGGAGCTGGGAGCACAGTCGCCAAGAAACTATCGGTAACACACTATGCCGTCAAGGACTGAAATCCAACAATGCCCGCAAGGACCCTCTGCTCAAGACAGCACATGTACAGGCCCGTCTGAAGTTTGCTAAGGAACATCTGAATGATTCAGAAGAGGACAGGGTGAACGTGTTGTGGTCACATTAAACCAAAACCAAGCTCTTTGGAATAAACTCAACTTACAGGAATTGGAAGAGGCAGATTGCTGCATATGACCCCAAGAACACCACCACCAACTGTCAAACATGGAGGTGGAAAAATTTTGCATTGGGGTGATGTCTGCCAATGGGAGACGACAACTGCATCGCATCTGGGGTCCATGGACGGGGCAATGTACCATCAAATCTTGGGTGAGTACCTCCATTCCTCAGCCAGGGCATTAAAGATTGGTCGTCAATGGGTTTTCCAGCATGTCAATGACCCAAAACACGGCCAAGGCCAAAAAGGATTGGCTTACAAAGAAGAACATTGAGATTCTGGAGTGGCCTAGTCGGTCTCCAGACCATAATCCTATAGAAAATGTGTGAAGGTAGATTAAAGTTTGAGCTGCCAAACATCAGCCTCCAAACCTCAATGACTTGGACTGGATCTGCAAAGAGTCAAGGAACCAAATGCCTTCTGAGATCTTTGCAAACCTGGTGGCCCACTACAAGAAACATCTGACCTCTGTGATTACCAAAGAGGGATTTGCCAACAAGTACTAAGTCATGTTTTGCGAACCCAGGGTTAGTAATTACAAGAGGTGTAGTTCCACCTTAAAAAGTAAAGCATTTGCATCTTTTATCTTTGAAATATCCAGAAAAGCTGTGTTTGATATAAACACTTATATTTAGGGAAACTTCAATCCATCCTATGACATTTCTTGACCTTTGTTCTTGTTTGTTCCACAGCTGTATTTAATCTAAACTAATAACATGTAAATGTAATGAAATATATACATGGAATTTAAATAAAAGTTGCCAGAAAGATATTATTCTGTATTGTATATTCAGTTATCTGTTTTGTCGTATGCAGTCAGCCCGCATCATTTTGTTAACACAGCTGTGCTTACACAAAGTTGCCCGACATGCTTGCGTGCTTTGCCAGTATCAAAGTTCCAGAGTGCCACAGACAGCCGGGCGGTGGGTGGAGAGAGATTGTGGTTTGCAACAGGGTCACTGATATACATAACCCAGTAGTGAGAGATTCTCTGGCCTGATCCCCCTCTGCTGTCGCTTCTATAAATAACCCAACACTTCCACACAGTGCCCAACCTACCCTGACCCGCCACATATCTACAACCCATCTGTTTTTAACACATGAGTTAGGACTTCTACTTTTCCGAGTTAAAAGAGCAACTACACTTATGCTGGAATAAAGGGATAGTTAAACCGCAAAAAATGTCACCTTTGAATTCTTTGTTTTGATATACACAGAGAAAGATATTAGGAAGAATGTTTAGAACCTAGTAATGCTTGGATCCATACCATAGTAGGGAAAGTTACTTTTTAGCTCTTATGATCTATTGAACACTTAATGAAAAGGAGATTGTTGGACAAGAAAAGTTCTGGGGTACTTCTGAGTACTATTGATATTGTTCCTACTATGGTTGTCAATAACTTTTTTGTTAAAAGCATTACTCCGACTATCTTTCAACCAAATATAGATATGTATACGGATTTGAAACGAATAGAGAGTGAGTCATTATTTTTATTTTTGGGGAACTATCCCTTTAACGTTTTCGTGTTATTCTTTAAAATTCCTCAAATAACGTAAAATAATGCGGTTCTCTTATACACCTATCTCGCTTTTCTCCTGGTCCAAGCTGGCTTCTCACCACCTTTCCAATATCTTCCTTCCCTTGTGTACGCTGTTAAAGTCATAGTTCACCCAAAAATAAAAATGATGTCATCATTTACTCATTTTTGATTTGTTCCCAATTTGTATCCATGTTTTTGTTTGATGAACACAGAGATATTTAGAAGAACGCTTGTAACGAAACCGTACCTCGACCCCATTGACTACTATAGTAAGAAAAATACTTACAAAAAAAAATTGTTCTGTTCAACAACACAAAATGAGATATTTAGAAGAATGTAGAACAAAAAAGTATATAATCTATGTTTTCATACTATGGTGCAAAGAAGTGTTACATGCATTCCTTTAAATATCCTTTTAATCCAAACGTAAAAATATATACAGGTTTGGACAGAAAGGTGAACTATCCCTTTGACATTAGGAGGATGTTTTGACAGTGAAATGTTTTAATGTTCTTATTTTAAATCCACAAAATCCCAAATTCAATAATACAATTTATAAAAGGTTCTCCTACTGAGCAAACTCCCAAACTACCAGCAATTTACATTATTTTTTTCAATACTGTCCCAAAGCATCACTTCATAACATCTCCGGGGTCAAGAGGAACAGCCACAATGCTTGAACTGTAAATTACAATCTTGAGACTCATTTTATGAATGCCTGAACATGAAATGTTTATGTCTTTAAAATATTTGACCTAAACTTTCATAATTTTTTTCAGGGTTTATTGGGACAAGAGCTCAGATGTATTCAAAAAGCAAATTAGGGTCGATGAATCAGAAAAACAATGCACTTGTTGAGAAAAAATGTACAGCAGACGGATCGTTCAGATTGTAGTCAAAGCCCGCTATTCTGATCTTGGGTTTTGCTTCGGATACGCCCCAGCAGGTGCGAGGTGCCACCAAGACTAAAAATATCTCACCCTGAACACCAACATGAGCAGCGACAAATTACTCCTCTGATTGAAGACGTTATAGATCTACCACCTCTGTCAACATTCTACAACAATAGACATCATACATCTCTCTGTTTTGTCTCTCTCTTCTGGATAGATGGATCGGTGCTCAGCTGCGACCTGTGGAGCATTTCCGTGTCAGTGTCAGACCGATATGTCCAGCGATACGAGCCTCTGCCTCCAGTCATCATCCGAGATTGAAGCCGCCATCACAAGATGACTTCTCATCATGCTGAGTGTCACAACATTTGTCCAGCTGTTCTCTTGGTCCATATCGGCTTCAGACTACCTTCCATGTCACAATAAGAAATCGTTCAGATGGGAAGATCGAGAAGATCTTAAAAATGTCTTGAGGATTAGATTTCCACTTTGGTCATATACACATGTTTATGAATTCTTCAATATATGAATGGTTACTATAAATACAGACAATTCTTATAAAATAAAAAAGTAGAATAAAAAGATGGAGGTACAATAGAAATCCAGACAATTGCTAATCTGTGTCTAGATGGTTTGGACAGTTTGGATTGTTTAGCATATTGGATTGTGTGGCACTTTATTCCATTATAAAGAAGAAGATCGGGAGAAGCTCCAATGGGTTTTAAAGAAGCCCTAAAAGATCAGAATCAAAGGCGCCTGCAGGAGGGAATTCTGGGAGACTGGGATTAAAAACACTCCCACAGAACATACGGAAGAGGCGACTGTCTAACTGAATGATGGAAGATAAAAAACAAATGATGTGTAATGAAACATATCACTTATCCAAGAACTGATCAATATATTGGGTTAATTGACACAATTTGCATAGCCTGGGGATGTAAAGATGCATGTTGACCTGGGGAAGATAAAGGCTCGGGTCTGAATTTGGGTACGAGAATGAAGGGGAGTTGGCTTTTAAAATGTCTGCATAGAGTTGGCTTAATATGCCGAAAAATTGACAGAGCAAAAAAATTCTAAATAAAACAAAATAAACAACTAAATGGTTAAAAATATAAACAAACAAGCAACTGGAATGAAAATAGATAAAAAAAAAAAAAAGAAACATTTGGAAAAAAGAATGAAACAAAACACTAAAGATGGAGGTAAGGAAAGAAAGACAAAGGAAGAAAGACAAGCGAGAAAGGAGAGAAAGACAGAATGAAAGACAGAAAGACTGACGTGAAGAAAGAAAAAACGAAAGGAACAAACTAAAAAAATGAAAAGAAAAAAGACAGAAAGTAACAATACAAAGAAAGAAAAAGAAAGACAGATCGACATATATACAAAGACAGACAGACAGACAGACAGACAGACAGACAGACAGACAGGCTGACAGACAGACAGACAGACAGACAGACAGACAGACAGACAGACAGACAGACAGACAGTAAAAAAGTGGATGGATAGATGATTAGATGTATTCAGTCACAGAAGCTACAGTAAACTCCATAACTGAGTGAAGATCCACGGGGATTCTTCAAAAAAGATGAATGGTCCACAAAACGACATTTCTCAGAATATCTTTGGTGTTCAACACAGCATATATTCATAAACCTTACAGATTTCGGACGCCACAAGGGTGAATAAAACCGCAAAGCTATTTCAACTGCCGTAAATTTTATATCCAACATTTCTCGCAGTTCCCGTATATTACAGCAGATGACGGATAACCTTGACCACCTTCGGCTCGGTCTGTTTCCAGCATCTTGTGTCTCAGGGTGTGAAGATTGTTTCCCCGGGCACAGCTACAGTCATATTAAAGAGTCTTGTCAGTTCATCTGTCCACTGGATTGTGTCAGAGTACATAATGAAAGTCCCAGAAAGCCTTGTAAATGTGTGGGAGGTGAGAAGAGAGAGGCCTGATAAAGACATCGCTCGGCAGACAGACAGCCCTGAAGTAGCTACTGTATCCAGAAGAGCCGCTTCAGGCGCGGACAGTCTTTTGTGTCACGCCGCATTACGGGGGAGCCGGCATCACTATGCATGAGCCGAAGGAAAATCGTTCCCGAGGCGCTGAGAAAAATATAGTTGCTTTCAATGGCATAATATGGACGGAAGTAAAGCCAAAGGTCTTTGAAGCCTTAAGCCAATAATGAAATAGCATTGATATGGTAAATATGTGTTTTTGCATTTATATTATTCATTTAGCCTAATCCATGGCAACTTGAAGGACATAAACAACGCTATTTAATACAGTTTTAAATACGCATGCATATGCAGTTTTGTGCTGTGTCGTTAAATTTCTGCATTTCTATACGAAGATGTGATTTTATTGTACATATTTAGTCGATTGCCCTTTAATAAACATGAAACATGATTAATTGGCTAGCATATTGTAAAGTATAGTAACCTTTATCGTGAAAGTGAATTTCAATTTGTATTACCACTCGTACAATAAATATCAAGGGTTAAACTCTGGTTACAATGATGAGACAAAGATAATCGTTTGGTTAGCATCGATACTGCAGTAAAACTATGCCTAATTTTTTGAAAGGAAAATACAAAAAAACTGATAAAAATACAATTATAATGAACTGCTTATTATTATTTCAGTACTGGATCAAAGAAATGAAAATAAGAACCAATGACTACCATAGAAGGAAAATAATATATCTTTTCTGTTGATGAGATACTATAAAGTCCAGTTAAATTTTTCCTGGAACTGTTTGGTCAAAGACATTTATCCAAATATCTTCCTATGTGATTAACCAAACAACTACACCAATACATGTTTCGAGAAACTAGCAAGCGAGTAGTGCCTGACATAATTATCATGTTTGGGTGAGAAATCACTTTAATAGTTCTTTACAATCACTTTAATGAAAGTGAAAATCTGTAGAATATTTATTTCAATTTTATTAATAGGGTTTTAATGCCTGTCCTCGAGGCTATAATGGGCATATTCAGATGTGTCCAGTGTTGTGTGGTGTTGTGTTGTCATGGTGTAACAGGTTACATTTATGGGTGTGAGAGTTTCTATGTATTCAAACTCTGATGCATAGCGACACGGCTTGATTCCAGAACACAAAAGCCTCCTGGATTTTATTTCCAGTACAAATATGAGAACACACCGCTATTCTATAAAAACGCTCTATAAACCTTATGTCATTTAAAACATAAACATATTGTTCGATATACACGTTTACTGTAACATTAAATCCTAAATCATTCATTTGAAGCCTTCTTTATATAAGCATGAGAGAGAAAAGCTTCAAGCTTGTATTATGGCATCTCCAGTTTATTTGTTACAGAAGTATGTGCAGATGATATAAGCTGATTATGTGCACTCAATATAATGCACTATAAAAAAATCCTAGTATCCAATAAATGCACATTAAGACATCCATACCAGCTTTTCTAAATGATATATAAGCATGTGCTCACATTTTGCATCGTTTTTGACAAAAGAAAGGGAACTATTCAGTTTAAAGAAGCTGCAGAACAGCTCCTCCAGAGAGCTGTTCTCAAATTTGGCAGGACACCACTTCTTTAAATACAATTTTGAAAATCAAACTAAGTCATCTAAACGTGATGTAAGTCTTGTTACATGTATTTCCAACATCACAGTCCATACTTAATAAATACTAAAATTAAGATTCTGTTATTTCATTATATAATAATTTATTACATGTCTTGATTTCAACAGACTGCAAAAAAACTCAAAATACATTTGAATTAAATTGTGTATTTTATTGTTGGTTTATAGATATTCTAGATATTCCATATATGCTGTAGACTACCCTAAACTCCTTCAAGATGCTTACCCTTGACTTGCATAACCAAACAGCTAACAAATACAGCTTATTCACTGATTCATGCATGCATACAGTAGAAGCATTTCTCACTAAACACAAATAAGATATTTTGAAGAATGTTGGAAAATAAACAAACGTGCCCCCCATTGAATTCCACTTTACGGACACACCATCTCAGGCATTTCTCAAAATATATTCCTTTGTATTTCACAGAAAAAGATTCAACTCAGATGACTTAAATTGTCAGTCATGTTCATCAGCAATAAATCTCTCTCTATATATAAATACATACTGTAGAACCCCAAATAAGCACCGGAATTTTCCAGGCCAGATGTTAAGACGATAACCTTTGTCCTTGGGTTGACCTTGGAGGGGGTTGGGTGGGGCTGTTGTTTGTGATGTAAAGGGCAGGTGGTGTAATAAGATCTGCCCGTGTTCCCGATCCATCATTCCTGAAATTCTGCTATACTCGAGTCACAAAACTTAATCACATCTCACGTCGCAGACCCCCCTCACAAAGCCTGACCAGTGGGACATAAATCCCTGACTCACGGGTCAATAATCCTGTCCCAGAATCTTCCTCAGTCCCAGCTATTGTTGTACGAGTTACCAGGTGTAAGAATCCGTCACATTCACTGCATTTGCAGAATTCCGAAAAACATTAGTTATGATTGACGGTTTGTTACAAAGAAAATGCAGATTTGAGATCCAGTTACTGAAATTGAATGGGTGAATTGTTAAACATTTATTTTATTATTATGGCATCCTAACAGTACTGAACTTGATGCATTTGTATACCCAGATCATTGCTGGAAGAAAACGATAATAGTGTAATTATTTTCCCAAAAACAAGCATGACCTTCATAAATCATGTATCCTAAAGTCTATTAATTCTCAGGGTTCCCTGGATTAGGAGATTTTTCCATGTACGATGTAGTTTCATCTTACATACTAACGGAGTTGATGTAACATAGTTGACATGTTTAAAACATTTGGTCCTGTACTTGACACAGATCCTGTCCTGGTCCTGTACTTGACAAAGACCTGAAGATCACATGGCCTATTTAGAAATACTTTGTCAAACACATAAGTTTTCTTAAAATTGAAAAAAAAATGTATAAAATTATACCTGGGTAACATTGTTGACCGTTAAAAATCCGCTCTTGACACCATCATTTTATAACCAATATTTGGAAAAAGAGACAATATGCAAATTATGTGAAACAGCACATGTCCTTTCAAGAGAGTTGAAAGTTGTTACTAGGATACGCGTTCATTATCAATATCAAAAAGAAAACTGAACAAACATCCAAATGTCTTGTCTGTTTAATCTGAAATCAAAGCTATGAAATAATAATAAATGATAAACTAAAATAAAATATTATAACACATTTCTTGTAGAAGGTAGAATAAGCCACTTTACCGAACTGCTTAAAACTCTATTAAATAAGAACATATATTTTTCACACACTAAATTGTGTTTTTTTAGGTCATTTTTACTCTAAAAAGAAGTACTAATGAAATTTATTGATCACCACGTATTCAAAAAAGCAAGCCAGAAAAAGGTTTGTGTTGAAGATAATATCTGTGTGAGTTGTTTCACTAATATAGTTATGATTCTCAGTGTGAACAAACCCAGAAACAAGCATTCTAAAACTACATTAAATAAAATAAAACTAAGCCCTGGGTCTTGTCTTTCCCAGCGGGAATCTCCCGGTTGGTGAAGCGCAATCATCTGAGAATTTCTTTGGTGTGATTCAGTATTGAGTGACTATTACAAGTGTTGACTCTCCCTGCTACAGTCACTTGAAAGATGTTATTTAAAGTGCATGCCTGGATTCCAGACATGCTTAGATAGAGCAGAGAATAACTATCACATGGCTTACAGCTTAGCGTTCACGCAAGACCTCGCAGACAAGTGCATCATTTGTGCCAGCGCAGGACTTTATCTGCTACATCGGCATTCTACAGGATCTCTGTTTCTCATTTCAATTTCTCAACCGCGTTGGGCTGTGTGCTAGCATCTGTCAAAACCACTTACATTTAAATGGGTTTGGAGGTCTCAGAGTGTGCTTTGCCCATACAAGCAATAACATGCAGTTCAATGCATTATTGTAGATCTGAAGGGAAAAAAACACATGCAGAAAAGATTTTTCACAAAATAGATTTAAATATCTTTTGTACGTGATAAGAAATCTGATGTCGGCATGATACCGAAATCTGGGAATTGAAGTGACGGTTGGAAGTTGGAAGCCTGGCCGTTGGAGGGTTAATATAGTACCACAGTCGAGCCGAGATACCACATTTGGAGAGGACGTTTCTGATGTTTATTATAGATTATAAGGCCACATGAATAGCAGAAAAGAAGAGCAAAACATTATTTATAATAACACATATTTATTTAACGTCAACTTTAAAAGTATCTTCTTTAAAACCACATTTCAGTCCTAGTAATCAGATTTAGTTGCCTGTTGCTGTCTCTGAATATTATATTAACTACACTTTTTTAAAATATGGATTATACTATATTGTTTTAAAAATGTGGTCGAAGAGAGAACATTTGGATTTTACTTTCCACATTTTCAAAGGTTAAACTGATTTATTTGTGAAAAACAGTAAGTACATTTAGAGCTTTAAAATCCTTAAATTTTTTTAAATTAAGTAAATCTATGTTTAAATAAGTAACTCAAATAGTTTACTATGATTCAACAAAAGAGTAAAATATTTTAATAAAAGCTATATACATTTGTTTTAATTAAATGAATTTGTATTAAGTAAATGATTATAAATAATAGTTAATGTTTAGAGAAATAACTGTTGAATTTGTATACAAATGAGCTTAAATCATTTCAAAAGATTGTATTAATTTAAATTAATTCATTAAAAGTTAATATAACTTTCTATTATATTTCTATTTTGTTTATGTTGTTTTGTTTATAATTTTCTCATGATATTGACTAAGCCACGTGATTGTTTTTAAGGGTGTTATTAAAATAAGCAATGAATTCCTGCCCAAATCAAAAATTGAAAAATATTAGTAAATTTAATAGTAATACTCGGTATTCTGTTGGTTTAATGTACTTCTGCTTGTATGTAATGTATTCTATTGGTGGGATGTTAATTCCTTAAGACTTAATGTCCAGATCTGCAGTAAAAAAGAAAATTGTAATGCTTTTAATGGGAAAATCTAATGACGAGTGACCTCCTTCGTCTTCCACAATGTCCTATGGCAAGTACACATTAAGGCCATTCGTATCACAAACCTCCCACCAGAACATCAGATTCTTACATTAGTCAGCTGGATTCCCATACAGTAGCTGGACTCCATTCTATATCTCATCCCTTTTCATTATTACATGTATTCTTCCTGACAGGACCAGCCTCCTACCTTCTCACCCTTTCCGCTCGAGTGCAAGAAAACAGCCAGAGCTGTTTTAGATACTTTACAGGTTGTGTTACATTGACACCCCTTCACCCATACCCCGCCAGAGAATTTGACGTTCCATGGTTCTCTTCATCGTTACGTTACTTGCATAAAGACCTCAGGACTGAATAATTGCAAGTCTCAACTTATAAACCTGCAATCCTGAGCCATGCCATCGTTCTTTTAAACCCTGACTTATGACATTTCCATTCAGGATAGGCTTAAAACTCCATTTAAGAAATTGATTTAGTTAATAGAATTGACATGCAGTATAAAGTTACAAGTACAACTTTATCAAGTGAGTCAAGTACAAGTTTTGGAACAATGTGTTTCTAATTATAAAAAAAACTTTTGATCTGATATGAATAAATGTTAAAAAAAATTGTAATAGTTATTTTCATGACAAAACATTTTATTTTATAGAAAAGTTTTTAATTCAATGACTTTGACTGCCTATTGAAGAAAGAAGAGCGCAGTTCCAGCGCAGAAAAATGGAACTCCCTAAATATTGTTTAAAAAACTTTAAGCTTCTTGAAAAAACATTGTTTTTTAAGTTGTAACGTAATTCCCATAGTTCCCCTTAGTACGATTTCATAATTTTGATAAATTCATAATTATTACAAAATGTGAAACATATAAGCACAAGTAAGTGTCCAAAAACTTTCAAATTAAAGTGTAAATAATCAAAATTTTGTGTATCACAGTATTTGATCATTTGTACAGAAAACTTTCTTGGCTATTAGTTACAGCGGTTTAACAACCAAATATTTGACATAAAAGCGTACAGTGTCATGTACTGGAAATTTACTTTATAAGTACAAACAAATAAATACAAGAAAGCATAATAAACAATAAAGAACTTTGACACAAAAAGAATTTAAACCCATTCTCATATCTATAAACGTGAATATATCAAGAATTCAAAAAGCTTCCTATACAAACACATGCAAGATATCCCAAACCTGGGCAGAGGTCAGGGGTCACGGTAACCCGACAACAGATTTTATGTCATCTATTAAAACCGATTTTATAGGGAGTGAGTGAATGTACAAATAAAGGCGCCGTGTTGGCCTGGATCATATTGGGTACGGTCTGCTGACTGCAGATAAGTATTATGAGACTATAAACCAATAATATTAGATCTTATAAAGGAGTTATTGTTTCTCTCTATGTGTATGCGTGCACGTGAATGCATTTCTGCTTCCATGATGTCTTTATATCACAGCCGTGCACAGAAAAACCTTAACAAGTTTGCTATCGACTATAACCAAACATGAATTTATAAATGGACCAAATTTGATCTAATTGCAATGATTAAATTGCTTTAATGCACTGCTATTTTAATCTAATGGACTTTTGCAAATTGTGCGTTAGATCATTTTGCGCAGCTTTTCTGATTTTAACAGTGTACTTTAATTCAACGTGTTCATGCTCATGTTATTTAGGAAGAGGTGCAAGTAGTGCACATGCAAACTGTGTGCCGTGCAACACGGATACACAATATGAAAGAGTGATTTAAAAAAATAAACATTTTAGAAAATTAGTAAATCTAAAATTGGACATTTTCATGGATAATCAATAGGAACAGAAGAAAATAACATTCAGCCCACATTAATATCAAGCAGTTCATCGCTGCATTTTTGTATTGATGTATCCCAAGTCTGTTTCACAAAAGTGTTTCACAAATTTGGGATGCGCCAAACTTTCAGGGAAGGAGGTTATTCGACAAAGGGTAGCGGGAGAAAATCTTTCGGTAAATGAATCAGCGAGCAGAATGGAGTTCACACCACTCACTCTTTTGGGTTGTTTCCTTATGTGAAAATATGTTTGTTTTTTTACGCGTCAATCATTTTAAAGAATAAAATGTGTAGAATAATGAATTAATATAAAAAAAATTTACGATGTGATCAAACAGAAAACGAAAGATGTGAATGAATTTTAAAAGCAGCACATTAAAAAGAAAATCAACATCTACACTAGAGCTGTGCAACTTTATCGATTTTATATTTCAATTTTAGCTTCCATCTATTATGATGGTAAAATAATCAAGTTAAAACAATTGTTGGGCTTTGAGGCTTTGAGGCGTGTCCTATTTCTCTTCAATCTTTACTATTTATTTAAAAACTGTAAAAACTGAGTATAGTCCGAGTCCAAAAACAATCGTGCAGCCAATGAGCATTAAGAGGCGTGAGTTTTCTTGATGTGGAGAGGAATGTTTGCTGACAGCAACATATGGTGTTAATGATGGGCGGAGCAATCGGAAATGGGACGAGAAGCTTTAGGTGTCTTATTTCATCTATATTTTACTCTTTTTTCTGATTGTGTTGAACATAAAGTTAATAGATTTATTAATATTTTATAAACAAATGAAATGTTTGGTCAACAGAATTACAGTAATTGAAGATGATCACCCTTTATGATCAATTCACATACATTTCTTCTAAACACTTAACATTAAAGTACATAAAAGAATGGAAAGATTTTGGACAAACTGTATGTTGTCACGTGCACTGTAAAAACAAATAAATAAAATCATATTTTTCCAACTCAACCTAAAGTATTTTAAAATAATTTTATCTTCTTCAAGTTTGATGACTTGTAAAGTCAATATGATTTAACTGCACCATCCTATTAACAGTCTTTGGAAGTATATGCATATAGACTGATTTTTAACATACAGGTGATCCTCTTTATCTCAAGAAGCCAATAATACCCCATTTCTCTCTCTTCTTGAAAGTCAAATTGGCACAACTTAAGCTTTAATTTTATAGGGCTGGGTTTAAACACTGAGCTCTTTTCAACGGATATGCGATAAGAAGTATCTCTCTCTCATTAAACCACATTCACAGTCTCTGAAGTGTGATTGCCATTTCATCTTAACCGTTCGTCTGCATTGCAGTCGACAATAAATCCATCGCGCCTCCCGCTCATACTTCTGCACATTAGCAAGTCAACACCAGCTCTGATGAAAACCGGCTGGCTGCTGAGCAGGCCAGCGATGCTTGTAATCCATTAATCTCCAAAGTACAACAGAAACGTTCGGACGCCTAACCGGGAATGATGAAAAGAGACGCGAGAAAAGGATTATGGGAAACTTTCAATTAAAGCAAAGAGTACTAATGAAAAATGTTGCGTGTAAATGTAAATGTGTGTTTTATTATCATACTTTAAAGCTGCTCGGGTTCTACATCTACGATATATTTAAGAGTTCACACAACAATGAACATTCTTGTTGAGTTGTTTCGAATCTACAAACATTTCTTTATTCTGATAAACATAGATATTTGGGAAAATGTCACCGAACAGTTATTGGACCCCATTGACTACCATGGTAGGAAAATGTACTTTACATTTCTTCTGTAAAACACAAAATCAGATATTATGAAGAATGGAGAACGGCAAAGAGTTCACATGTACTTTTGACGTCTTTATTTATTTTTTACTTTAGTTATGGATCCGATAACTGTTTCCTTGCATGCATTCTTCCAAAAATATTCATCTATTCAAACAAAGAATGAAAAAGGTTCGAACGACCAGAAAGTGAGAAAATGAGAGATTTTATTTTTGCGTGAAACATCCCTCTAGTGAGGATGACACTAAATCTGTCTTACTGACCAAACGTGCTCTTGTTTTTCCGGTTTTTAGGTAATAGCAATCTAAGCAACCTGAGGAGAGGAACAAACGTTTTGTTGAAGTTCATACAGACAGGAATTGAAATGTAGTCGAAGAAATCACACGTACAGGCATGAGTCTCAGTAACGTCACCGCAAAAACGAATGCGTTGTTTACTTCAAACTCGGCGTGAACGGAACGGTTTATCACCAGCAGAATGAAACGCAGAAGAGATGAAAAGCAGAAATGACAAAGAATATGAAAACAACAGGGAAGGTGCGAGAACAGATGAAGGTTGCGGCCACCAGCGACTGCGATAAAAGCGAATGTGGAAGATTGAGACAGAATAAATGTGTTACAACACACAACCGTCTTATATACTCGAGGCCCTTGTTGTCGGTTTTAAAGACACCTGCAAAGACAAATTTCTTCAGGGAAGTAAACTTGCTTTGTTGTCACGCGTAAGAAATTGGGCTTTGCTTGGATGCCCTGATGTTCTGGAGGATGCGATGATGAAGGGATGGGTTACAGCGGGGGCGCGCAGAGAGCGCCATCGCTTTCATCTTTGACCCACCAAAGCGCGCGTTTGCACAAAAACAGCCTTCGCTTGGCCATTAGGTGCAGCTCAGACAGATAAATGTGTAGGATGACGGAGAGAGCGTGTCGGCGTGTTTCAATGAAACCACTGAGCCTCCATTATTGCGACCATAAATCCTGATTCCGATCTGCGAGGCGATACACAAGCGTCATCTCGGCGTCCCATCTATAGAGCTCAGCTGTATGATAACTTCCAAATATGACTAGATACCTTATAGAGCGTTATGAGGATCTCTCCAAACATGTGTGAGTAATGTTTTTTAATATATAGCATCCGTAGCAGTAGAAATTGTGCCATTCGTCTTAGTTGGCGACTGGAGACGTTAAAGGGTTCAGCGAATGTAATATTTGGGGAAGTCTTATGAGAAAAAAAAACTTGAAGGAAGAACAAAGAAACGGGGTGGCGTAAGTACAAGATGTTGAAAAAAATGACATCATTTCCACTATTTATTTAGCCGGCAATTCATGTCTGCTTTTGTACTCCAAATACCCCTACATTACTATAGTTATTTTACTAAAAAAAAATGCAACATTAAATAAAACATACTCATTCTTTCTTTCGTTAAGAAAAAGTCATTAAACACTTTGTTTGTTTTATTTCACGTAAAAAAAAAAAAACGAAAGAAAGTAGCAAGCTTTTTCGTTTTTCCCAGAACACAAAAGAAGATATTTAAAAGAATGTTAAGTTCACGTGAACTGGTTTCATGTTCATACAATAGAAGTGAATGTGTGTGAGCGCTCTTACTGACTTTCTTCAAAATGTCTTCTTTAGTGTTTGACGGAAGACATACAGTAAGGGTTTGGAATGACGAGATTGTGAGTAAACAATTACAGAATTTTCAGTTTTGGTTGAACTATAACTTCATAGAAAAATTAGGATAAAACAAATAATATTGAAAATATTCACCACGAATAAGACGGGGGCAGAGAGGAGGAACAGAGCTTTAGTTTCACACCAGTGTTTGAGCCAAAGTGAAAAAAAAGAACATTAAAGTATTTCACAGCAAGTGTTGAGCAGAGATTTAAGAGCTCCTGGGTAACACGCAGGTTAATGGGCATCTCATGCGGGTGGGAGGGAGAACCAGAACAGAATAATAAGAAGATATCTCTCTCCATCTCTCTCTAAGCACCTTCACAACATGACAGAGACCGAGAATTCAGAGAATCAATCTTTTTGGAAGTAGATGACAGCTCTACGTATAAAATATTTTCGAGGTATTACGGTTCAGCGATGGTGTAATACGGTAATCCGTATTTACATTTGTCAATGTTACATATTAAACAAAAACTGCATCAACAAGAGCGGGTCAAAACGATTAAACGCAATTATTTGCATTCAGAATAAAGTTTGTGTGCACATTATGTGGGTCTGGGAATTGTGCTTTTAAATTTTGTATTTATTTAAAAAAAATACACACACACATTCATGTGTAAATTTAAGAAAAATATAAAATGAAATACCTATTAATACATAATTTCAGTTATTTAAGCCAATATTAATGCATCCCAATATTTCCTTAATGTACACATGTATGTGTCTGTGTATATAACAGCTTAAATGCACAGATCCTAGATATACATTACGTAAATATAAAAAAATATGTTGGATGTGATTAATCATTTTGACAGCTCTAGCAGCTATCTCATTCCAATTTACGAGATCATATAAATTATAATAACAAAATACAAAATGAATACAACTTTAAATATAACATTTCAGTTATTTAAAGGAAAAATACATCTTTATATTTTCTAAATATATATATACGACTATGTATGTGTCCATTAAACGTAATATGCACAGAACACAAATATATTGTGTAAACATAACCTTTTATTCTGGATGCGATGAATCGTTTGACAGCTCCTGTCTCAGTTTGTAGGAATTTGTATGAGCTTATTTGGTCAAATGTTTTAGGGGCGACACTGATGATGATGTGGGAAACATATTTAACAATGACATATAAGACCACGGTAACTTCACCACAATGCCAGTCGGCCATCAGAGATTAGGTTCTTTTAATTGGGCCCTTTGTTTCATTCGTCTCTCTGTACGGGATTGTCAGCATGTGTTGCGTATCCTCTGATTAAAACATTCTAGCGCTTGTTTACTCTTATTGAAACAGCCTCTCAGCGGACGCTGCAATTAGCCTGCGCCGGACCAATTAGGAGCCGAGCTAATGCTTATGGCATTCAACGCGGTGAGTGGCCGTCCCATTAGAGTTAACACACAGATACACTGGCATGAGTCATACTTGTGTCGCAGTTGAGAGCGTGTTCCAGTGCATGCTAATTTCAATGATCCCGAAACACGTAAACGCATATGAACAACCGTCCCAAACTCCCAACATTATTATAGGTTACCAAAACAACAAGTATATACCGAAGGATACAAAACATTTCTGAATCCTTGAAATCAAAATGTTGGTCTAAAAAGGATAAAGGAAACGAAAATGAGTAATCTGAAAGAAGTTTACATACATGCATTCGGCCGAAAGCTTTCTCTAAATTGACTTCTACTATAAGGGCGATCAAACGATTAATCGCGATTAATTGCGTTTATTGTTTACACGATAAATGTGTAATGTGTGTATTTATTTGAAATGTATAAACACAAAGGGTTACACTTAAAAGTATGTATAACAAAGAAATATTTGGATGTATTTATTTACATTTTCTAGTACTTGAAAAGTTGTTGAAAAACCTGTATATTTTTCATATTTTTTGTATATTTATAAATGTATATATATTTGTTTAGAAATACAAAATGAATATGCACGGTACACAAACTTCTATAATAAATGCGATTAATCAAAATTAATTGTTTGAAGCTCTTAATGTGTACATTATAATGTAATCCCTGGGATCGAACCCATGACAGTCACGTTGCTAACGGCATGCCCTGTGCCACAGGAAAACTATTACATTTGTTAATGCAAAACACAAACTTTAAACTTATACAGCAACAAAAATTCATACAATATCAAATTATAAAACAAGAGCACATAACAAAATTTTTACTAAAAATCATGAAAAATATATTTATATTATAAAAACAATAAAAATTAAAATAATTACAAAATATGACAAAAAAAAATAATTTAAAATAATAATAACACTAAAATACATCTGAAAAAACATTCTATAAAACTACGACTAATCAAGAGTTGAACTTAAATGTGTATTGAAGATACTTTCAATTCTAATGTTATTATAAAAATTAAAACAAAAATCTCTTGTTTTAAATCGTCCAATTGTATTACAGCTGTCTGTAAATAAAAATTATCCACTTCACATAGTTAAAAAATCCAGTAGTTCACAATAATTTTCCTGAAGACGAAAATTTTTATTTTTTTATTTTGTTAAATTAAAGTTTGATATTGTACTTAACATTTTTTAAAAACACTGTATCAAAGCACATGGCTAATAAACGTATTAGATTTTCACAGTTATAATTAGACAGTTTTGATTGTGGGATGTGCCGTTTTATCTGGAGTTCGTAAGACTGTGGTGCTTGATCATGGCTTTTTAACATTTTTAAGAAGTCAAAAATGAATTTTGTCTTCAAGGCAGATCTGCAGTTTTTTTCATATTAATAAATTAAAAAACTCATAATGTGGAAAAAAACATTGGGAAGATTTACCACAGGGGTTTTTAATCCTGTTTCTGGAGGAAGACTGTCCTGCAGAGATTCACTTCAGTTCAAATCCAAGCTCATCTTCAAGAAGTCTTGAGAAATGAAAACAGTCAGGTGTGTCTGAGAAGATCTAATGGTAAACTTTCCAGAGACAAGATGTTTTGAGGGTATTATTTTGGTGTTCTATATATATAGGTGTCTCTTTTTTTTTAGTGTTGTTTTTTAATCCAATTTTAAAAGTATGTTTGACATCTTAATGGAACTTATGTAATGTCTGAGATTGGTTTAGGATTCCTGAGACTGTAACCTCAAAAGCATCTCTTACCGCCAGGCTAAACACGATTTTGGCACAATTGGAATTTTTCTTTTAATTAACATGGATATTTACGTCCTAACATTTCATCATTGGGATCCTTGACTCTATGTACAGTCCAGGCTTTGACTGTCACGTGTAATGGAGGAGTACATCCGTGTCATTTATCACACCAGGCTGGATCACGGATGATAAATTGAACATCCCATCTAGCTGGACACATTCATTTTACAATGAACGGCTCTTTTTCCAGCAAGTGTGACAGACACAACAGACTCAGCTGAGCTCACAGCACCCCGGCACAGGATACAAAGGAGATGCTTGTTGTGCCCTTAACCTTAATCGATTGAGTTTTTATTGTAAATTTGAATTTGGTGACAATTGACTGGTACTGTCAGAATAAGAGGGGGTTAAACATGCCCAAGTTAGGGTTTACACAATTAATTTTGATCAATTATTATTATTATTATTATTATTATTAGTAGTAGTAGTAGTAGTAGTAGTAGTAGTAGTAGTATTTTTATCATTATTATTATTATTATTATTATTAGTAGTAGTAGTAGTAGTAGTAGTAGTAGTAGTAGTAGTAGTATTTTTATTATTATTATTATTATTATTATTATTATTAGTAGTAGTATTAGTAGTAGTAGTAGTAGTAGAAGTAGTAATAGTAGTAGTAGTAGTAGTAGTATTTTTATTATTATTATTATTATTATTATTATTAGTAGTAGTAGTAGTAGTAGTAGTAGTAGTAGTAGTAGTAGTAGTAGTAATAGTAGTAGGAGTAGTAGTATTTTTATCATTATTATTATTATTATTATTATTAGTAGTAGTAGTAGTAGTATTAGTAGTAGTAGTAGTAGTAGAAGTAGTAATAGTAGTAGTAGTAGTAGTAGTATTTTTATTATTATTATTATTATTATTATTATTATTAGTAGTAGTAGTAGTAGTATTAGTAGTAGTAGTAGTAGTAGAAGTAGTAATAGTAGTAGTAGTAGTAGTAGTATTTTTATTATTATTATTATTATTATTATTATTAGTAGTAGTAGTAGTAGTAGAAGTAGTAATAGTAGTAGTAGTAGTAGTAGTAGTATACTTATGATAACTAACAAATTATATAAGTACATTAATAATAAAACAACTATTAAAAACAATAAAATAAACAAATAATAAAATAACCATATTTATTGATTATATTTATTTTTAAAAATCAAATAGTTTGTTGTTCATTATATTTGTCACTAAATCCGGTGTAAGATAAATGGTTTTAGCTATTGATACCGATTTTTACAAAGTCAGTTGCGTTATCGTGTAAAATAATCGTGATCTCTGCACAATTACCGTAGATTTTCAATTTCCATTTTGGCACAATTATGAACCAAAATAATCGAGCTAATTCAAGTATTATGTTGCATTCTGTTTTGGAAAGGATTATCTCATTCATCTATTTTGGACATTGATTTGATTTCTATTATTTATTTATGATGTAATAAGAAATTAAGAAATAATAGAAATATATCAATAGTTAAAAAATAAAGAAATAATAAAAATTCTCAAATTTATTCTAATTTATACATATTGACTACATTGTTTATATAATTTGCTATTAAATCCAGTGTTAAATAAATGATTCTAGCTATGTATACTGACGTGTCAGCGAGTAACCGTATTAAATAATCATGACTTCAACATCGGGTCATCAATTGTGATTATAACTGATCATTGAGATGACTTGTTTCAGAAATATTTTCTAAAGGCAAGAACCAAATCAATTAACAAACTTTGACTAAAGGCAAACGCGTTTGAGAACTTTTTCATAACTACAATCCCACGATGCATTGTGAAAAACCCAATTAAAAACAATAGAATCCTTTAGAGAGTACACATTGGGTTTACTCTGTGTGCTCAAAGGCTTTGTTAAAATACGGCAGGGTCCCAGGTGGGGAAGCAGGAACTGGATGAGCAATCTGTCCAATCAGACGCCATATTGCCGGCGCTGTCCGTAAAGAACAGACAACATGTGTTGTCATAAAAATGAGCGCAGGGTTCTCACCGCACAGCTCCGCTCGTTCTCCTCCTGATCTCCGGCTAATTCTTATAATTACTGAAAGCTGTTTTACACCGGATTCTTCTTCTGTATTTAGATTTTCTCTTAAGACCTTTAACTACACCTGCACACGAGTGAAGAGTTGTTTGGATCAGACGTTTGAGAGAACGTTTTTTAGGGGGAAATTATTAAATATAAAAGATGCACAGAATATATTTCACCTCAAAATGAAAAGTAAAAGATTTAAAGAACTCGTAGATTAGTTGATAGGTCACTATGGAGTGAGTTCAGTTCTGGGACTGATCAGACTGATAATCAGACAAAGCGTTAGATGCATAGATTTGTATAGAAAATTCAACACGTCACAGATTAAGAAATGTTTGAGAAAAGGTTTTTCAAGTGAGACCAAGCATCTGCTAAGTTGATGGGTTTAAATGTACATAAATGTGCAAAATGTAATGCAAAATTTTAAATATTATGCACATTTTTAAAGGTTCTTAACATACTTCTCACTTTCCACTAATCATCATATCTTTTCTTATTTTGAATACATATAACATATATGTCTACCATTAATATGTATATAAACCTAATATAAAAAATAATTAATCCGTACACACATCTCGGCATGTGTAGATAAATGTACGTGTCGGATAAATAACACTGAAACAACTGTTTTTCATCTAGCTAATTTCTTTTTTTACTGCACCTTAAAAGCCTCTTTATACTGTATACATTACATATATTTAGATCTAAATATCATCATCATCATCATCATCGTCATCATCGTCATCATTATCATCATCACCATCATCACCATCATCATCATCATCATCATCATCATCATCATCATCATCATATTCATCCCAGCCTAAGCCCCAGACTGCACTCACATTCACAGCATATAGACACAAAGCATATAATCATGACTTTCATCGTAACCATAAGCATAATAATCGTCAGATAAAGAAAACATTGTATACTGATAACATTTCACAAGTGAACAAATGTAGGTTGCCAGGTTGCTTTATGGTTACTATGGTATTGCAGCACTGTTTAAATCTGTTGTTAAGCAGTTGCTAGGGTGTTAGTGGTTGATTCCCCCAAATATTGGATTGAAGAGGTCACTTGAATAATAAGTAATAATAATAATAATAATAAGTTATAGGTAATAGTAATAATAAGCATTCATTAAAAAAAACTTTTTCGACATGTAAAGTCAGTTTCCAAAAATGTACATTACCTTAACCATTCAAAATTGCCAATGGCATAAAATGCTTTGCTAAAAAAGCAAAGCCATGTTTCTATTCATCAAATATAAGAAATTAATTAATGATGATTTAATAGACAATTATGCATTTGACATTTTAATAAATGGGGTAAAGTACCTGTATTTAAAATGCATGTAAATGTATTTCTATATGATTACATTATTATATAAATTTTGTTTTGACTATTAATATGCTATACATTCAAATCTTAACTTGATGTTTCAGTACCGTGAGAGTGACCTTAATTGAGTTTTGCTTCAAGAAGTGATGAAAGAGTGTTTTGAGCAGGTACCAGAATGCTTTATAATGTTGCTATGTGGTTGCTAGGCTGATGTCATGAAAGCCTGAGTATTACATTATAGCAGTACGATAGTTGTTTACATGACAAAGTCAATTAATTTTCCCTGCACATTACGTATGACACTCTGGTCCATCCATTTGAAAATATTTCTTCACACTGTTAGAAATATGAAACCCTCCTGTTAAACGTCACACGATCTGAAGCGTCTTTACCATCCATCAAGAATGACTTTACTGCTCTCTAGCATTTTAAGAGAAGAAATTAACCGCCAAGACTAATCCCCCTGGCATGCTTTACACGTCTCTTTCCTTGAAATGCTATTATAAAAAAGGCACAATAATAAACACAAATCTGACATTTTCTCCATCGCTCTCACAACTAATATCACTCTGATTTCAACACAGTCAGACACAAGAACATCGCTCTGGTGCTGAACAGAGAATCCGGATGAATAACAAACCTGTGAGAGGCTTTAAATGCAATCTTTCAAAGAAACTGATAGCAATCAAAAGCTTATTTCTATCACAGCTCTCAAGAACGTCAAGCATATGAAAGATGTGATGTTGTTTATGTGGTTATGATGCAAATACTGTATGATCTGTGTAACCTTCCGACTTCACACACACTATCTTCTCAGCGTCTGTGCGTACGGTGATTCTCAAGATTTACAATCTCACAATGTGATGTGGCAGAATTCACAATAAGTGAAGTGTGACCAGAATATAGGATCACTGTATGAGTTGTATTATTTTTATGAATGAAGGGAAGTTACAGTATTAAAGATTAAAGGGATGTACGACAGATCTTTGAATTGTGGTATGCATTTGTTCACGTGTGACAGAACATATGTATAGTCAGTACCCAGCAGCTCCCAGCAATTCTTATCATCAAGTGCCGGTTATTCCAGAGGGGTAAAAAAAGAAATGAATTTAAGTAGTAACAGGGTGTCCGATGGCTCCATCCAACCCTTCAACTTTAGTGGTCAGCTATAAATAGGCGGTGAACAGTTATAGTTGATCTATAAAAGTGAGATGTGTTTTGAGGCCTGATAATCTTTAGGGAATGTGTGTGAGGTTGTTATTTTTACGCACCCTGCCAAATATTTTCTAAAACGTTGTTTGCCTTGTTACAATGTACCTAACAATGTATAATTATATACGTGTCAACAGTATAAGAAACAAAAAAGATCACTCATACACAAAGATATAAAAATAAAATGTGAACGTACTTCGTTGGACCGTTCTTTGTTTTTCGTTTTTATTTTTCTCTGGCAAACAAAAAAAACTTTTTAATACATTCGTTTATTAATATCATTTCTTGAAATGGTAACTGTTGCCTGATGAGAACTGCAAATCATATTGCAGCGATATCCATTCAGTTCTATTCACAAATCAAATAAAGGTGAATTGGTACCATCATGGGCTTAAGTTTAAAACATTCTTCAAAATATCTTCTTTTGACTTTTTCAGAGGAAAGAACGTCCTGGATGAAATGAGAAGATGGGCAGCGATGATATTATTGGGATACTATCATCTGTAACTTAACAACAAACTTTTTGAAAACCTGACATTATGAAGAAATGGCCTGATCAAATATTCCGTATGTTTCCTGCTTCCAATAAACCACTTATTTCACTTTACAGTTCAGTCCACAGCATATTTTTTATTTGACAAAACTAGACCGTGAGAGACTGGATATTCTGCGTGTCCTTAAGTCGCTGAAACAGAAAATCTGTTCACACATTTCCTCTGAACAATATGACATATTAAACATTCTGTTTTTCAATCCCTCAGACCTTTATTCTTATCACATAAAACATTAAACTAACGCAAGCCTGCTGCCTGCATTTCAGGAAGAACGTTCACCCAAACGTTCACCTCTCTGACGTAAACAAGTGATGGATCGCTCAGGTATCAGCTCTCTGTGAAGAACATCAAGCAAAGTTTACGGTTTCTCGCAAGGTCCCTTTGAAGAACAGGTAATCCAAGGTGACACACCATCACCCAATCTTCTCGCTAGGAGTTTTATAAAGCCTCAAACAGAAAGAAACTGCCGTGATATTTCTAAAGGGCTGTGAAGTGACATATGTACTCTGTCTCACCTAACCAGAGAAACACTGGGACCACACGAGTGTCTTTTCTTCTTCTCTGTCCTTACAAAGCATCTCTATCTCCTTCAGTCTCCTCGGCATCGCTGTCGGATCCACCTCCTCAGTTTCCACTGCTCAGCACTTTTTTCTTTATTAAATGTCATGGAGGCAAAAAGTAACATTTAAAAGACGCTTTAGAACCACCTTTTTACAATAAACACTAACAATTAACTCAATTTACGGTGAGAGCAACACATGCAGTACCTTTTATCAGGTCGAGACACCAAATGATTCACCAAATGGGTCTATTCTAAAACAACAGAAAAAAAGACTAAAAGAAACAAATAATGGCAACCAAACCAACCGCATAAAAAATCATCATGTATACACAAAAGGATACATTTATTAAAATTCAAGAAATATAAGTCAATTTTGTCATATTTGCATTGTTTGTTGTTTAATGTTAAACACCTTACTGTACTGTAAGATGTTTCTAACATGAAATCTTACCAAAATGTGATTTCAGGCTGATAGGAACAATTAAAGATAACTTTAAATAGTTTTTATAAATAAAACAATAAATGTTGATTATACTTTGATATTGTAACTGCAATAAATAAATTTCACGTTTATGTTATGTAAAATGTTATAACTTTTTGTAAAGCAGCAGCATTGTAAATTCTAAGTATCCAAACTACATTTTAGTTAACTAAAAAAATATTATGTGAGTCATGTTGTTGGCTTAAAATCTAAAACAATTTTTCAATAAATGTTTCTGTCCTGTTTTAAATCTATTAACATTTACATTTATTCAGTAAGCAAACCCATTGATCTCTGGTGACTTACATTGCATATACTTAACATTTATTATGCAAGTATGTGCAATCTCTGGGCTGGAACCCATGACCTCTTGTCGCCATGGTGCAACCACTAATCTACAGGAAACTTAAATGAGAAGCCAAAGTACATCATAAGTCATTAGTTTGCTTATGACTCCATTAGTTTAGTCTTAGATGTCAATCTTTACATGAGCATTTAAAGAAGGACACGCAGTCTCAAGAAGACCGAGGGAAAGTTGAGGGATGAGGGCTCTTACCACCCACAGAACAAACTAACAGGCACTTGTTTTTCAAATTTCAAGTGCTGAAGGAAACAAACTCTCCATCCAGAGACAGGACAATCTGAATTCCCACAGAATTCCATCGACATCAGAAAATATGCATGGTGTTTAGCTGTCAAAACACAGACAACAAAGGCTCTGTGTTAATGCAATAAAATATGCCTCCTTGTTGTACTGTAAGACGAGCTACAAGTGTCATTTCAAAGTTAAGACTCAATGACTTATGAATTCATAATAAGATTAAACTCAGAAGAAATAGCAAATGCTTCCCGCTCATAAAAACACGTACACGTCTAGACACCATATCATTGACAAGCGTAATTACTGTGAGATTCGTGGGAGCTCTCGAACTGAGCTTTAATCCGAGCTGACGCTGAGTAATAATTTGACTGCATTCCCAAGTCAATATCCCATAGAACTTAAATGTCACATCTCAGCTGGGTCACATGTGACGTCATTTGTTCCAGGAAAGAGCAGTGACTATAAACTATAGTGACTACATTTATTATAAATATATAATAAATCTAATAAATAGAACATTTTAAGAAGTTAATGACATTAAAGGAATTAATAACGTTTTTTCCACAAATAGTTTCCAGACGGATATTAAATGTTCTCCAGTTGGATTTTGTTTGTTTATTAAAAGTAAATACATTTTCCGGCTACATCTAACTCACTAACTCACTACTTTTCTAACCTATTCACTCTATCAAAAAAACATTTTTTTGTAACTTCTCTCTCTGTGTAAGTTGGTAGCATTGTTGTAGCACTTGTTCACCTATTGTTGTATCGGCTTTTTACCGCTTCATTGTCTCCTCGACTATTGTAAGTCGCTTTGGATAAAAGCGTCTGCTAAATGACTAAATGTAAATGTAAATAGACTGCAGATACATTTTTATCTTATAATGCACTTCTCTTCCCACACTTGAACTGTAATCATCTAGAATGAGTAAAAGGGCTCGCAAAATCACTCTGGACCCCTCACATCCAGCACACTCTCTGTTTGAACTGCTACTCTCTGGTCTGGGCTACAGAGCACAACAAGCTTCTTTACCCAGGCCATCGACCTCATGAGCAGTTAAATGTTCACCTCGTGCAAGAAATATGTCCAATAAAAAACCTTTCTTCAGACTTTTCATAAAGCACCTTAAAAACAGCTTTAGATATCATATAGCATCCGTATATACGTATTAAACACCCTACTGTGCAATTAATGTGTGCAATACTCAGACATTTCACATAGTGCACCTTATTACTTGTATAATTATAAAACATCTTTCCATATTTAATTTTATCCGAAGCTCTTCTGTCAAATTCCGTTTGCACCATTGTGTTTAACTTCCATATTTATTTATAAGTTTAACTTTTTCATTCCATGTGTTACTTGTTACTTGTCACTTTACATTGTGTACTGGAAGCTTCTGTAACCAAAACAAGTTCCTTGTGTGTTGGCTGTTCATTTGTCTTTGGGACACATTCGTGGAATCAGAAACGTTGTACATGTTAAATGTTAAAAATGACCTCATCACCAAATTGTGTTCCCTTAAAACACAATCCATAAGGCCACAATGGCAAACACATGTTGAGCATTTTGGTCTTGGTGATCTGGTGGTAAGACAGTTGGACTTGTGAACAGAAGGTTGTGGGTTTGAATCCCAGTGGTAGCAGACAATGACCAAAGTGTCCTTGAGTAAGACATCTTACCTCTGTTTACTCTGCAGTGATGATTGACAACAGCACAATACTTATAAGTTGCTTTAATGCACATGTTTACATAATCCAGAACATGTACACTCTGTGTTTAGTGTGTAATGTGTAGTGTGTATGTATGTATGTACATACTACGTAGAATGTTAAACTGTAAGTTTGTCCAATAGTACACTGTGTGTACTGATTATATGTATGTGTGTATTGCAAACTGTCATATGCTTAAAGTCTGTATTATGTTATATGTTAACTGTTACTGCCATTTTCTGGAGCAAGCTCCCAAGAATTTCACTCACTAGGGCACATGTGCCGTGACAATAAAAGTGATTTTGACTTTGCATAAAAGCGTCTGCCCAATGAATAAATGGAAATGTAAAAGCCCACACCTAACACTCATTCTAACATCCGAACCTGACCTATGGATATTCAAGGGGTCAAATTGAACAGCATCATGAGCCTTGAAATACTTCTGAAAGTGAAGTTCAACTTTCATCTCTCAACAACAAAGACCAGCCAATAGATCACAAGTATCTTCTCCTGGACATCTTTTCAATCATCTATTCAGCCCAATGTCTCCAATGTCCACTGCATACCAAAACTGAATTCATGCACCACCAACGCCTGGTAGTGTGCAGAAATGTACTGAGCACATATTTGACATTGGCACAAGGGTCAGCAATGTGTGGGCACTGGCACATCATAATAAACCACAAAATAAAGACATAACAGACATGTGCATTATTAATCTTCATCTTTCCTAAATGAACAGCAAACACTGCTTCTAACCCAGAGATAAACCAAAAGAAAGTGGTTCATATATAAATCCAGAACATAGCTTAAGTGTGTACGGAAATCATGCCCTCACTGAAGTCAGGTGCGCGTTTACGGGAGCGCGCACCGGAGAAGTGCGCACCTCTCCAAAGAACCTTTACGCACGGATGCTGTCACTCACCAGACTGCGCCGAGCTCATCCGAACAAACCCAAATGTGAACACCAAACAGCAGGGGAGAAGAAATCGAGTCGACCACATGTCTGCTTGATTCAAGAAGTTATATCTCCATACATTAACATGTTCCAGAGGTCCTCGAGAGCGCGTCCTGGGACTATAAACGCAACCTGCTTCGAAAGTGTCCCGTTATCCGGATAGAGGGACTTCCATCACCTCGGTGCATTCGGCTGGCAACTTGGAGGCTGGTCACGCCCACACTGTGCCAGGCACAGCCCCCTTTTGGCATGAATGGACAATGGAGAGGGTTGGCTACGCCCTCTATGCATCTCATTTGCATATACACCTGCATCCAACTCTTGCTATAGGGGATGGAGATCAGGAGGTAAACATTTGCATGCATGCATTGAGTTTTTGTTAATGTACATTCTGGAAAATATGAACCATAGGAATACAAGGAAGTATACCAGATATATGAGCATGGAAGATGCAATTTATCACTTATATGTCTTTACATTGTATGCATATGTTTAACTGAGAGGTTTATTGAATTGAGCTATATGATTTTTATATAAAGAAAAATGAGATTAATATAATCCTACTACAAAACAAATGATTCAGATCACTTTCAAACATATGGCTCTCTGAGTGGCAACCCTGTCCTCACTGCAATATTAAACTATGTTGCTTTGTGTGAAATACATTCAGTCCTGTGGATATGGAATGTGTATAGTGAATAGTAAGAAGCTGCCACTGATAACCTGGGTGTCTGCTCTCTGAACTCTGATGTAACCACTAGAGGCCCTCACATTACAATCATGAATGCTTGTTTTACTGTGACTCAGCATATTAAACACAGTTATGCTTTTCAAAGCTAAAAAGTTTTGTAATTTAAAGAGGGATGATGTTACATTTCTTACACAAGGGGTAGTATTGCAATTATGGCTTGAATGCACATTAAATACACAATTGGACTTTACCATTCAAAGACATCCTTTCATTTCAAACCTTGTATCTTGCAAAGAACACAAATAATAAATAAAAAAAAAAGAATTTACATGCATTGGTGTTCAAACCATGGTAGTGAATAGGGGTGCTGTTCGGTTACCAACATTCTTCAAAATACCTTTTTATGCGTTCTGCATTATAAGAAAGTCATACAGTTTGAAATGACAAGATGGTTTTCGGAAAAGACACAGACACAAGACACTTTGTTGTTAAGAGAACATTATTTGGCGGAAAACTCAATGAGGATTTTATAACATGTGATTTTAACCATTGATTATTTACAGCTTATTTAAGCTTCACCAAGTAGATACCTGTGAGCATATAAAGAGCACTGAAGAGATTGCTTTCTATCGTTTATAGAAGGTTTATGTTTGACATGGGCAAGGAGACAACGTTTAATGGGTTTTGATATCTAAAATGTTGCAGTACGCCTACTGCATATAGCTTGTTTGAATTGAAATGTAAGACATGTATAATAAACATAATTTAATTCACGAAACTTCAATTTGTACTAAACAAAATGAATCTTGAAATAAATACCCTGTTTCGCACTCCCAACTGTTTTCTCTGTTCATTTACATCAACGTCTAAAGAATTTAATAAGAATCTTGAAGTACTTTAGTTCAACCAAAAAGAAATTCTGTCCTCACTTTCTCGCACACCAGTCATTTAAGACCCGACTGAATTTCTTACTAATGCAGAACACAAAGCAAGAACCAACTTTCTTCAACATATCTCCTTTTGCTTTTGCGATCTGCAATAGAAGGAGTGCCATGTATAGAAATGACGAACTAACAAAATAATAAGTCTTTAGAATCATGAACATATAAACCTCTATTGTTTTAACTCTAACAGCCTCAGACCCGTGATGGAACTCAGAAGACGTCTGTGGGCTTTAGTGAGGGGTAGCAGTAGATCAATATCAGATTAGTATAACAGTCCTTTCAGGACAGAACAAGGGGCATTCACACGAGCCATGAGGAAGGATGGCATGCTGCCAGTAATTCCTTGGCACTTTCTACTCGGAGGTGAAGAGTTTGAAAGATCCACATTTCCTGGCAGTATTTTTGTACACACAAACGTTTAGTTATTGATCTCCTGCTCTCTAGACGTTTATTTTGCTTTTAAATATAGTTTCGCTCTTACGTCTTTAAAAGCCGAGTTTTATTTTATAAAAACAAGTTTTCACGTAAGAAAACTCTACAAAGGTGATGGGATTCAATAGGCCTTTTATGCTTTTCCAAAGTTTAAAATCTTTGTAAAACCAAATTGAGACATTTTTCAAAACATCTTATTTCTTGTTTTGAAAGACATTACAGTTTTAAAACACATTAGAGTGAACAAGTAATGATATCAGTTTTTTATTTTTGATTGAACTTTCCATCTACCGTGTTAATAATTCATATCATAACCCAATATCAAAATAAAGTAAATAACATTTTTGGCTTGTTTTGATATTTAGCAACTTTTTTCATGAAAAGACATAATAGTCACTGATTAATAGAGTTTTATTCATGGATGCTTTGGTTGTTCAAAAATACAGTCTAAGCTGTCCGAAAAAGGTTTGTTATCAACGTTGAAACTGATCAGATTAAATATTAAATCATCTCCTTCCAGGATGCTGAGACGAGAGGAAGTCAGAGTACAGGAAACATATAAGATGCATAGACATGAGCAGGCCAAGTACAGTGCGCTGAAGAGTAAATAACCAGTCTGTGACTGAGTAAACACACATCTTGTCTTAGTGGAGCACTTGCTATTTACACACCGAGGCAGTTGTAATGGAAATCAGAGCCGTGACAAACCTTCACCCCCTACAGCAACCCTTTAAAAAGGTCCAATGTACATAACTTGAATGTGAACATAAGTATGCCCAGTTTGAATTGTCGAGTGGGTGGAGCCACCCAATGCTTGCCTGTCCTCTGTCTCATGTATGGTATTAAAGACCCCAGAAGGTAACTTAAATATAAAGTGGGTGGAGCCAAATCATCCATAGTAATGTTTTTAAATAAATGCAATTAAAGCAAACTTTTAAAATTGTTTGAATAAATAACTATCGTTTCACTTCATGTTATTCAAAACCCTTTCTTATGTCGTCCACATAAGAAGATATTTTGATAAATGTCACAGAAGCTATGTTTCTTTTCAAAGTTGCCCTTTTAACCTATGTGTAATCTGGAATATTGTATTATATATTGTATAATGCATTTCCACATAGCAGTATTTTTATCCAATGGGCTTCCTGATTTTTTAAATGAATGCACATTTTGGCATTTCTTTACGTTTTTAATGTGCTATGCCACAATGTGCATAATAATTGTGAATGGAAACATGGGTGTTGGTTTTGTATTCAAAAATGAGTCGTGCACTGTTACATTCTTCGAAATATCTTCTTCATAATTTATGATGTTTAGTTGCTTATATAAAGCTGCTTTAGAAATAAAACATTATTAATTAAAGTAAAACTATGGCACTGATATGTTTTAAGTTTTGTCGGGGAAAGATTTAGCTGGCTCAAACATCCCTTTTGGTTTTGTTAACAGTTTTAGTTTGATCAAAACTGATGTGACACATGTATGTAATTGGAAATAAATACACGCCTTAAATAATCCACAAACATGATGTCTATTCTCACTTTCCTCAAGGGCATTTTTGCAGAGGTGTGTGCAAAAGATACCGCTTCACTAAATTTTCGAACGTGTGATCTAATCAGAATGTTACGGTTAGTGAGGTAAAAGGTAAGGGCATCCCACCATTCCCTTCCATCTTTGTCTGCATCCTCCCGTCTCTCCAACTACCAGCACAGCATCTCTAGGTCACTGTGTCACATTACGTCGTAGGCTTCCTCTTCTGTGATTTATGGCTTTATGCTAATGGTGGATTAAAATGCGACTGCTAGTCGTTTAGGAGGTTAGATGGATAGGAAAGTGTATGAGGGCTCTCTGTGTATCCTGACAGCTCTTTAGAACACATCGGCGGTTATTCCTTTATGGTATTGGGGTTTACCTTTTGACCAATTATGGCAAGCAAATTTTCACGTGTGGGCGAACAGTTGATTTTCAAACCTACAGTCAGACTTCCAATATGATATATGTGCATCTTGGTCTCCTTTCACAAAGATCAGGTTTGTTAGAGGAAACTGTTCAGTGGTGAGTATATGAGCATTGGAATATCTACATGAATCTACATTGCAATGACACAAATTAGTTTAAGTAAAGCAAAGTTTGCATGTCTTTAAACCATTTGCCTTGGTAAGCAACATGACACTGAATAAAAGAGACATCAGGAAATGATTGTTGGATTATAAAGGAAAGAAATAATGACCATTTTTTAAATATTGAAAGCATAAAAAGGAATAAAAAATGTATGGACAGTAAAGAAAAATAACGAACAGTATTAAACAAAAAAACAATCAGTTATATACGAACAAAAATGATGACCTAATGAACAAACAGTTATGAACTATTTAACAAACGATTATCAATTAATGAACAATTGGTTATGAATTAAAGAATGAACGGTTATCAACTAATGAACGGATGTATATTATCTGATGCAAAAATGGAAATGAAGTATCACATATTATATTATTATCAAATAATAAGAACTAATATTCTATTCTATACTAAAATGGATGTGAACTAATTCACGACGGTTATGAACTCATGAACAAACCCTGTGAACTAAACGAATAGTTATAAAAATATATATAAACAGTAATGAACCAATAAACAAATTGTCATAAACAAAAACAAGCAGTTTTGAGTGAATGAACAAACAGTTATAAACAAACAAACAAACAAACAAACAAACAAACAAACAAACAAACAGTTATAAACAAACAAACAAACAAACAGTTATGAGCTAATGAACAAACGGTTATGAACTAATGAACAAATGCTTAGAACTAATGAACGAATGGTTATGAACCAATTAACGAATAACAATTAACCAATTAAAAAACAGTTTTCAACAAAGAGACGAATAAACAACCATTAACAAATGAACAAAGAGTTAGAATGATTTAGTCTTTGATGACGAACAAACAAACAATTAAGAATGTAGTAACAGTTAATAATAAACAATCGACCAGTTATGAACAGATTATCTGTTCCTTTGTCCTTTCTTCATGGACAGTATTTGTCTGAATCGTGATGTCGTCTTTCTGTATTCTCAGCATGACATAACCTGACCCTGTTTACAGTATTACATATACCCGCTTTAAAGGTTAGTGATTCACCAGTGCACTTTATTAAAAAAGAATAAAATGTCTGTTTGTGTAAAGCTTAAAAATATAATAACTTGCTCTTCCTCTGAAACGATACTTTCGGCAAAACGGCAGCACAAGATCTGATGCATCATTCACAACCAAAGCACAAACACTGGATATGCAAAAGCTTCATAAAAATCCTCTCTTTTGGGATGAACACTTACAGTTATGTCTTACCAAAACGGTACGGTGTGCAAAGACGCAAGACGCAAACAAAACACATAAATGCATACTGTCATTACATTCTCATGTATTCAACAGACACCTTAAACAAGTGGCTTTCAATTCACCGGCTCCTGTATCTCTCCTCCGGCAGAGTCTTTTAAATTGACAATCGTCTGACAGCAGTTGTCAGTCACTCACAGCTGCCACACATGACAAAAACACACACAAGGAAAACATTGCAGCCGAGATACGTGCTGCACATGCGGCGTGGGCGGGCGGTGATATAATTTAAGCGGTCACTTTGTTATTGTGCTGGACAATGTGCAATTCTGAGATTTTTCTATTGGTGACGCTTCTGTTAACCTCCCGGGGCCAAATTCACTATCCTGCGAGACGAGCGAAACGTCATGATGAATTTCATTCGATGATTTCTGGTGTCTGCCATAAACAGGTATCACAATAGAGTAGAGCCAATTCAATGCAACGTCGCGTTAGGGCCTTTAAAAATCCCTACTGCTAAATAGCCCCAATAAAAATCAGTTTATTAACACCGTAAACCAAACTCCTGTTTGAACTGAACTCTGCATGAGCTCGTTTAATTACTTCCTTTTTTTAATTATGTGACTTGACATTTACCGTAGGCTTTCCTAAGTTAATGCTGACCAACTTCTGACCTCAGAGTCAAAATATCCCAGACCAGGGAACAAAGACAGACTCCTCACTCTCTCTAATGTTTTGCCGAGCAAATTCACAACATCTTCAGAAATGTCAGCACACGGGCATAAAACATTACCTTTGGCAGAATTTACATGAGTAAATGTCAATAATCCCACCTGCTTTCACCAGACATCCACACAAGGTAGAATGAAACCAGAGGAAGTCCATGTTTATATATAATCTGTTTCTTGTGTTTGTCAGTGCCCAACATGACCATTTGAATGATATTTTATGTTATTTTAGAATTAGTTTAACAAATTGTAGCTGCTGGTATTATTCAGTTATTTATAGTGAAAACAACTAATTAATGTACTATTAGATTAGATTAGATTCAACTTTATTGTCATTGCACATGTAGGATACAAGGCAACGAAATGCAGTTAGCATCTAACCAGAAGTGCAATAAGCAGTAAATACAGGTTATATATGTAATATATACAATAATTATACAGAATATATGAATATAGATAAGTATTATGGACAGATTTACAGGTTAATATACAAGCAGATATACAGGCAGGTGTGCTGTGAACAAACTATACATTATGTAAAGTGTATGTACACTATAGACAGATCTATGAACATAATTTACAGTATTGTAGTGGATGGTAAAGTGCATTGGAATTTTGTTTTCCGTGTGCCAATGGATTGTCCAGTGTTACTGAGTGAACAGTAGTGCATGTAACAACTGGTTATTGTGAAGAGTATTTTAAATAAGTAGTAGCAAGTGTAGTGTTATAGGGGGGGGTCTGTGTATAAGATGGGGGGGGGGGGGTGATTGAGGGGTGTCAGAGGGAAGAGTTCAGTAAGGAGACAGCTTTAGGGAAAAAGCTGTCCCTCAGTCTTGTTGTCATCTTGAAGAAATTATAGATTGGAGACATTACGAAACCTCTGCAAAAAATGCCTGGTTAAACTTAAATGTCTCGATTTTTTATTTTATGCTATATGTTGAACTTCGTCAATGCATTAGCTATTGGTAAAGCCTTTATCTTTGTTCATGTATGTTAATGTAAATATTAATTCTGCATCAACTCAATGTAATGAATGATTTATATGTACTTAGCATTTTATCTTACTGTGTAACCGAGTGGATGTTAACATAGATGACATTTTCAAAACACTACGGACCTTTTTTTAACAAGGAAGCCAATATCTGCATACCATATGGAATGTACATAAGTATTATTATTCAACTTCACTTGACAAAAGTAAATGCAAATCTGCAATCACGAGATCTGATTAATATTGTCGACAGTTAATTAATCCACTTTCGATACATTAACTATTTAAATCAACATTTGGACATCTTCCTAGTCTTTTATTCTGACACTTATATGACATCACAATATGCAAATCATGGTTGAAATTTTTTTCTGGGATATACATAGAAAAAGAATGACAACAAAAAATAAAAAAATAACACGCATGTGATATCTATTTAAATTAAAGGCAAAACGGTGAAACAAATTCATATTTGGGGTTATTTTACACTTAAATACCCAATTAGTTTTAAATGTTTTCAATTTTTCACCATGCAATGGTTTGTACAGAGAGCCCTGATGTTGTAACAACCTTTATTCTCTAATAATCTTTAAATATATTGTAAGCAGTACTGTACGCCGAAAGTTGTGTTTCAAAACATCTCGGGCCAAAAACACAAAAAGAAAAAAATATTGTATAAGATTTCATTGTACAGATGAACTTCTAGTCAGTGTCAGATGTAATACTGGAAATCATTAAAGGAGTTTTTAATAAACGTGCTCAGACAGTAAACATCGCGGCTCTTGTAACCTTATAAAATGACAAGATGTATAGTCCTTAAATGTAATTCTAAATAAATACAATATAATCTGCCTTAAAATCATCTTTACTGTAAAAACGTACACAAACCGTCACTATCACACACTCACAATTGAGCTGAATCCTGACAAACCCCTTTAGATTGAAATCTAACAGACTCAAACAAGATTTAGTAACAGAATGCGCATCTCCCATTGCTCCTTCATTACATAAACAATACATAATACATGATGTTCACACTCACTCACACACAAAACAAGTGTTTGCAGATGTTTTATTTGGGCCTGTTTGACTTGAATCTCTGACTGTCACATCAGGTCATTCACAACGAACCATCCAAGCGCGACCAATCCAATCAGCCGGTTTAATCCCCTTAATCTAGTCCCTGAATCCCAACCGTATGCATCTATTACTACAGAAGATCCCACGGGTATTTGAAAGACAGCCGTGCTTATCTCATAACCCGCTTCTCAAACATCCACTCTTGTTTGGTCAAGTCAGCATGACCGAGGTGGTTGTATTTCAAAGAATTTGCATTCATCTTAACCCAGCCGGACATCATGAGGAATTCACACATTCTGTATAAAGTAGTAAAAAAAAAGTTATCATATGAATTCAAATAAGTTGGCCACCTATTAATATAGTCATGACCTGCTGTTAGTTTGTTTTGTTAGACACACTTTTCCAGACCTCATAAATAAAGTATTTTTTTAACAGTCTCATAACAGTTTATTAATGCAACATGGTTGAATAGTCGTGTGACTTCATATCAGCGGCAGTGTTAAGGTCAAAGGCACGAGGTCGCAGGCCGGAGACAATCACTGCCGTCGATATGGAGCACCATCACACGACTAAGACTGCCATATTGCATTTATACAACAGTTTGATGGCACAAGTATGTCGTAAATCCCAAACAACATCGGACTGTCGTTAAAACCCTCCGTTTTAAAACGAACTTGGGGATTACTTTCTTCCACTGAATTTCACAACTCGACACCACATTTAAATAGATAAAAAAAGATATTTAACTTAAAGAGATGAAGCGCGAATGTGTGTGTGACTAATTGCGTGTAAATGTTTGTATGATATACGTGCATATTAAAGACAAAGACAGTACAAGAGAATGTGTTGTTTCCATTGCACCGGACACTCTTCGTTGTTCTAATGTCATTGCACATTACAGTAAACTCTCATTCTGTTTCTAGTCTTTTAATATGTGTGTTCAGGTTTGTCTTTTGTTCAGAAGCGTACTGCCACCTTGTGAAATAGTCGCATATTGATGCAAGAATTTTTGTTATGTAATGCATGGCTGTAGGCTCATTCCCTTACGTTTGTGTATTTGTGTTTAAATCTGATAATCTTGTTTTTGTACGTTTTAAATCATATGTAATTGTACAAAATAAAACATCTGTGAAAGAACCTGCTGAATCTTTTTTAAAAACATTATAAAATGACCTGTTCCAATCTTCAACACTGATTGGTCAATGATCATGGTTTGCACACATTATAGAATCTTTCATAAACTATGATCACAACTGAAAACCTACGATCATTATCGAGCACTGGCTATCTTCTCCGATTCAGTCTTTTACTCAATGCTGAAAACAAACCATCACAAATCTCTTTCTCTCATCGGGCCCAAATGAAGCAGCACAGAACACATTTGCTGAAGATTTATTCAATCGAAAAGACAAAGCGCAGTCGGAGAATGTAATTGTCCTCCTCCGCCATTTAACGAACAGCCCCCGTAATGTTTTCCGCTGCACCGCTATATCTTATTTTCCTGGCGGTTCCCTGCCCATGTTGCCCATGTTCACCCGTGAGAAAACAAGAGGTTTGGGAATTTAATCATCTTAAAATGTGATAGCAAGCCACCACTAATAGAGACCCTACCCTCGCACAACAGGCCGACTTTGTCAAGACAGTTAAAAGTGTCCAAGTTCTCAATACAATGCAGCCAAGAAGACCAAAGATTGACACCTCGCCGGGTGAAAGCCGCAGGACCATCTCAAGGATGATTTAAAGGGCGGGTGAGAGCTGGATCTGAGAATAAACTGCTGAGATGAACTCGCACAGCAAGCCCAACTGTGGGAGAGACCACCGGCTGGTAAACAATATCTTCAGAACAGCATCCACACCGGGTCTTCTGTGATTCTGCCTTCTGCTTGAAGAACCACCAATTATGTGCTTTGTGTTGTCCAGGCTTTGTCTATAGATCTGTCGGGATTTAATAACAGCCTTAGACAAATCTTGAAGTGTCATTGAATCTAAATCATTGCTTATTGTTTTTGCACAAAAAAATGAACAAATAATTTGTGATTTGAATATTTTAAATTCAGCAGTTCGGCTGTAAAGGGTCTATACATTTTTATGAAACTATAAATCGGCAATTGTGGACGTGACGTGTGTTATGGACGTGACATATACATGCTCCTATAATATAATTGTTACCAGTAAACTAAACCAACTTCTTATATCTTCAAAACCCTTGTTAATAGAGTTTAAAATATCAGTCTATGCACAAGTTTTCTATTTTCAAAAAGGTAAATAAACCTGTTATGGTCATGACAAAAAAGTTTTTGGAAGATGACAAACTTCTTAAAATGTGTGTGATTTATAATGTTAAAACAAAAAGCAATAATATCAAACAAATGGGATAACCCTTTTTAGAACATAAAATGTTTACTATAATTTTCTTTACATATCTCTGTTTATGAGTGATATGCAGGGTTATGGATGTGACAAACCTGAAAATAGCCATCTACTACGAAACATCATGCACTACATTTAAAGCAAGACCACAAAAGGGAATCTGGAACACCAAATGTCATCTGTGCTATGAGTATAGTAAAACACATTAGTTAAAACTTTATATTTTCATGGTAAGGTTGATATTTTCACAGAATTGCCCAAGTGATGCTTGAGTTTGGTAGGCAGGTGTATGACTCCTCACGAGACTCCACTTTATTTACATTTATGCATTTGCCAGACGTGTTTATGCCAAGCGACTCACTGTGCATTCAGGCTTTACGTTTTATCAGTAGGCGTGTTCTCTGTGAATCAAACTTAGGGTGCCTTGCCAGCTGGGAAGTTTGCCAAACAGGTTTCATCACCCTAAAACTTAGAAAAACTCATTGATGCATTTTATGAGTAGACTCTTACCTCTACAGAATCACCACAGCTTGTGTTAAAATTTTAATACAGCTCAAATTGAACCAGACTAAAACCTTTAGCTTCATACATTTCAGATGGGTAAAGTGACCAAATACATATAAAATACCCATATTTGCTTTTATTAGTTTCATTATAAATTATCTTTATTGTAATTGAAAGAAATAAAAGTAAAAAGTCATTTTTAATTTTTTTTGCCCCAAATATAAAACATTTTGTTCATTAAAGTTTTGTTCAGTATATGTTAGGCCACTACAATTATTAATCTAAATGAAATAATAACAGAGCCAAACCAAAAAATAAAAAATAAATAAAATAACAAAACCTAAAATGAACATTAAGAGAAAAATTAAATTCTAAAGATAAATTTAAACATGCAATCAGTTCATCACAATTTACTAAAACTTCATCTATTGAAAGATTTTTTAAAGGTCTTAAATATTTTTGAAAGCTGTAATTACTGAAAGTGCCCTATATAAAATTGAAAAATTTGATGAGTAAGGATTTAGGATGAGCTAAGCCACTAAAATTATTAAATAAATATAAACAATTAATAATAACAATAAAAAAAATAATATATATATAAATTAAACTACAACTTCCTGCGTACCATTTAAACACACTGAAGGTCCACGGCACGTTTGGGAAGCACTGGAAAGGCCTGTAATAAAATATTTTAATAAAATAAAATGTAACAAAATACATTTTTACAAGATAACTCATAAGCATCCCTGCAAATAAACCTTTCTTGTAAAATCAAAAGTTTCTTTTTTTGTCACAAACTAAGAAAATGTATCACTTAAAAATGCATGTATTGTAAATGCACAGTTATGATGAACGCCCACCGATCAGACTACAGTTCCCAGACCAGTCAATTACCATTAACCCACACCGAGTTTATCTGTACACGAGGCATATTTTACATCCACCACTAAATACATCCAGGAACGATCCACTCAATAAACCTTCCGCCGCATATAAATCATACAGCGATACATCAGTGAACAAGTAAATGAGTTCATATATCAATCACTCGACCAGAGCTGCCCGTTCAATCGACTACAGCCAACAAATTTATTTAGTGGAAACAGAAGCAATTTGGAAGTCAAAGTGGTAAATACCATCAAACAGGAACGCTTCTTAAGACTGTATACGTGCGAATGCATTAAACCTTTAAATGGAAGATATGAGAACAGCAACGGAGAAATGGAGTTTTGGGTAAGACATTCTGCTAAAAAGGCCATTTAAGATAACATCATTTCCAAAAATAAAGTTACTCCCCTCATTGCAGCACCTTGCGTGTGGAAACTGTGAACCTCCGGTCGGGCAGATAAGTCTGATCTAATCGATGTTGTGGAAAGAGGCTAATGAATGAGCCATCTAACGGTGCCATTGATCCCACACACCACAGACTTATTAGCACACTAATTACATCAAACACAGCTCGCCGGCGAGGTACTCGGGGAAGGAAACATTTCTCGGCCTGTCTGCATCTCCATCACACTGTCCAAGGTACATGGGTATCACCCTGGAACAACCTAGAAACGTTGTCGGTAGACTTTATTATTATTGGTAAACTGCCTCGCTCATCCAGACGGATTTCTGCTTTTTATTTCGGGGTCTGTAACGTTTGCCTCTCTGTCGCCATCTCTGTTTGAAACATCCAATCGATGACGGCTTTACGCGCATTGACATTAATACACGGCATCAATTTATTTATAAACTACGGTGTTAGAAACTTCCTCTACTTTTGTTGTGCTTTCAATATTCTAAACATAACGTTATCTCATTTAAAAAGTCAATATTTCAGAAACGGAAGTCAGCAAAACACGCTGAATTGTTAAGATAAACTAAATGGTGCAGAAAATGACTGAACATAAAAAAGCGTACGGGATCTGTGAGATGAAGAAATGTTAAATAGACATAAAAACAGCAAAGGTTTCATTTCTGGGCATCAAAGGAGCCCTTTGAAAGGTTTGTTTGGAGCCGCCTCACACCACTCCGAATAGGACTAACTAGTTCATTACGGTGATGAAGATCAGAGAGGCGAGGACTGTTGGGCGCTCGGCAGGATGTTCTGGAGAGCAGCCAGAGTGGCTTCAAATGCAAAGCCCAGGGGTTTAAGACTTCTGGGCCACAGAACCACATGTACCATACGCTGTGCATTTAAATTGTATAAATATGAGACGCTGATAACCTTGAAAATGCAAAAAGTCACGATACGTACATACATAATAATGAAATGCTAATTATTGTTGCTCTATATGATTTGCAGGCACAGAGTCGAGGGATGAACCGCAGGCGACCGAATTTCGATACCTTTGTTAAGAACGTTGTATCGTACTGGTTAAAGCAGAAGAAAAAAGTTATTTAACTAATAAAACATAAATAAACAACTTTTATTTAGAAAGGCTAGGGATGTACAGGGGAACAATAGCAAAATTTCTTAAATATTACAATAGCCCTTGTTACAGTTCGAAACGATGAGACTGACATAGAGAAAAATAAAAGCTTTTAGGTCTTACTAGCGCAATAATTGTATTTTTTAATAGCAATTTTAAGGTCATTTATCATTAGAGGATACAGAAAAGAGGACAGGATATGACATAGTTAAGTTACAATATTCATTCATTGTTTAGTAAACATGTTTACAAGTCATTACCGCAACACATAACGTGCACCGGACTTCTTACAGAGTTTTTACCGTACCGTGCGATTTTAAATTTCTACGAAATACTAAACACGACCTCAAAGGAATTCACAACTATTTTACGAGTTAGCTAACTTTTATGAATTTGAATGATGTGAATCGTACAAAAAGGTTATATAACAATTACCTAACCGCTTAACATAAATTTACTGAAACGTATAAATTAGATTGTAAACATGTTTATGTACAGTATTAGCCAGATTGAAAAAATAGTCATCAATTCCTGTAAGACTCAAATACAAAAAAACACGATGCTTGTAAGTTAACAAAGTTGCCACATTTAACATTTGGGATCAACCAAATCTGATATACGACACTGCACATCTACGCATAATGAGCACATTTTTCCATTAACCCACCAAAGTTTACAACTTGTCGCTTGTTCTTTTCACGCTTGCGGAAACAAAAATGGTGGATCAGTAAAATGCACTGCAGAAAAAGTCGTTCAAAACATTAAAGATAAAAATAGTTGATGTTTACTGAAATCGCCTGTAGTTTTATGGAACATGAAATCCTTCTTGTTTTTTAAATGTTTTCAACCATCCTGAGCATCCACAGGCAAGAAGACATTTCAATACACAACACTGATCGAACAACAATTCAAATCATGCCAGTAAAAACAGGTTTGAAACATTCACAGTACTGTCATGCATCCCATTTTTCGAGTGGCTCTGCGAGAAATGCAGGCAATATGGTGCAGTTTAAATGAATGACTCTAGGTATCACAGAAAGTGATTTGTTCTGGGAACACAATGTTTCAATGAGCATCCTATGATGTGCGGAAGACAAGGAAATAAACATTTAAATGGTTACGGCCGTAATAGTCCATGAGAACGACCATCTTTCTTCCTTATTGTTTTGGTCCTCATTTCCAAAGCACTTCTTCGTTCCATTAGTTATTTGGCACAATCATGTAGCAGAGTAAAATCTGACAACGCCTTTTGATTGCAAGTCATAATTTATTCTTTAGTATCACATTAGACTTTATCAAACAAATAAATATCCACCCACCACGTACGGATGAACGACGGAACTGTTTCTCATTTGCTTGTGTAATAAGAATGTAAATAAAGCTATATTGATGAGCATATTTATATACAGCCTATGACATAAGAATTCACTCATCATTTTATTCTTTTATTTCTATGCAACACAAAGGAAGATCCAAGCCTATTGTCAATTGAAGGGATCAGTGGTGCTTGCCTGCTAACATTCTTCCAAATATCTGCAGAAGAAAGAAAGTCATACTGGTCTGGAAAAGAATGAAATGATGAAGGAATTTAGGTTGAACTATCCCTTCATGTCTTTTCGTGACTCACCACTCTCAGTAAATTAATGTGCAGTACAGGCGAGACCGGGGTTAGTTGTCCCACCAATTAAGAAAACTTAAAGCAGACTAATGAGGGCCCTCGTGGGCTCCCGGGGGCCTTGGAGACCTCTTGTGGCCTAAACCATCTCCCAACCAATCTCACAGATTAAACTTTTACATTTTGTTGTAATTTCTTACAAATGGTTTCGCTGTATATCAACTTTCCATCTACAGACAGATGTATTGTAAAAAACTCTATACAAACAAATATAAACTCGTAAAAATGTACTTGTTGAAAAATACTTTATGCCTCATCAGAAATAGTTGTATAGACGGTAAAAAAGATTGAAAACAATTAATAAATGTTTAAAAGCTCTGCCTATTCCAAACCTGTCTACATTTCTTTGTTTGGATTGAATGAGCGAAAGCTATTTGGAAGAATGTCCAAATACTTCTTAGACCCTTTTGACTATCAAATTACTATACATTATTTTGTGAAATTAAAATACAATATTTTCCTACTATGGTACTCAGTGGGGTCCAAAACTGTTTGGTTAAAAGCATTCTTCCAAATATCTTTCTTTGTGTTTCCCACAACAAAGGGATGTATTAATAGTAAGTAAATGATTTCATTTTTGGTTAAACTATTGCTTTAATAAAAAAAAATGTAACATGGAGTGTTAGCAATAAACGATTTGATCTCAACAACCGGTTTTGTTTTAGGAGTAACACAGAGGTTAAAGTTCACCGCGGGAATGGTTGGGTCTTGTAAGTAGCGAGCTATAAACCATTATCATTGTCTTTATATAAAAGCATCTGCTAAATAACTATGCTCCGTTCACTCCACCTTACTTTACCAAAGGCCCATTAGGAGACACAGAGCAAACTATTTTCTTGTTCACAGGCAGATGAAGTTCATCCTCTATCAATCTGGGCTTTTTATGCGGCATGCGCTCTGTAATTATTCTGCAGAGATTAAGTGCGGTCCTCCGACAATGTAAATGAAAGAGTGGAGGAGCTCTTTGTTTTTCCTCCAAACATGATTTTAGAAATCCTCTGTAATTATCGCCCACACCGAACGACATCAACAGCTGCGAGTTGTGCACGCCACGATGTTCGACTGCAAAAAGCATCCCTGAAGCACAATGCAAGACTGTTTGACTTGGAAATGCAGAAAGATAAAGCTGAGAAAGATAACTATCGTAGGGTAAAATGATATTTCAACATTTCAATAACACAAATTCATTCTTTCGAACCACATATCAAGACCGTATTAATTGTACAGACTGCTGGTTAGAACAGGCCCAACTCAGTCACCTTGAGCAAATATATTTGCATTTCATAAATTATAATGTTCATACTGCAGGCTTCAACCATCCGATATAAAATCCAATTATGTAATGCACTCTGCCATCTTCGCCTTCAGCCATCTAGCACTCATATTACGATAGAGACACCTCTGATGCAACAATGTTAAATAAAGAGGATTTCATTAAGTTATGATCGGTTTCCTCCCTTGTGTTCCAACGATAAAGAAGACGACTGACATGGTCTTGGTACGGTACTTGAAAACATTTGCATCGACTCAATTTATGTGCAAATTTGGTGTAACTTGTTAATTTTACTAAAGAATAATGTCGAGTTCTTAAATATTATATATTATATATAATAATATTATACTATAAATAGCATTTTCTCACATTTTAATTCTTTTTGTTGAATTTTCCACTTTTTAGTTTCAGACTTAAAGTGACATGTATATATATATATATATATATATATATATATATATATGTAATAAACAAAATATTAGTATTTTCTGTTGTAAGTAAAGTATATATTTCTATTTTATTTTTTAAATTATTTGCCTTTATATATTTTATTTAATACACTTATAATACACTCAAAAATAATTTGCTTTGCATTCCTAGGTATGCATTTTTATGTACTTTTTTACTTTTAAATGTAATCAAGTAAATGATTACATCAGCCCTAAACCATTTTAAACCAATGACTCTGCTAGGACATTTTCTTGACTGACCTTATACAAGATTAAAGAAAAACGTAATGACACCATATACAACGAACACTAACACATTTAAGATCAGGAAGTGTTTGTTTAAACATAAAATCAAACTTCTAACATCTCTGGGTAGTGTTAACTCATCACTTGAGAAATCAGTGGACAGGAATGTTCTCTCACATGTGAATCACCGCAGTGATCCTTTAAAATCTTTTCACATCTGTGAATCAGCGAAAGTCTTTCAGCATCATCAGAAATCATCTGCTGCGCTATACGAGTGAAAAGACCTGTTATTGGGAAACAGATACAATCTGTACTGCACCTCCATGCTCGGCCAGTTCTCCTATACTGTGTTTCCCGTCCTGTTATTCTTCAGGAAAAAATCAGCTCGACCGAAGCAAGTTGCTTGTATCTTCTCTTAAGGTAACGGTCCAAAAAATAAAAATGCTGCTGTTTTTTACTCTTGCTTCTGCAAAACACAAAAGGAGATTTTTCGAAGAATGTTACAATCTGATCAGTGGTTTGTGTAAGAATCATTCTTCGAAATATCTTCTTTTGTGTTCTGCAATAGAAAGTCATAAAGGTTTGAAATAGCAAGAGGGTAAGTCATTTCACTTCTGGATGACTTATCACTTCCAACTGTATATATACAAAGTGTATGCTGTATGTTTAAAACAAATGCATTAAGATGGAAAGTCTTGCTTAAAACGTATTATCAATATTTAATTCTTATTAATATTTATAGCAGAGTCCTTGAGTAAATCATGTTTACTGATGGTAAAACATAAGAACCCAAATAGTTCACAACAGTCTTTAGATACATGAACGTGTAACACCCATTTGTATGCGATCCTCAGTGTTGTTTTCTGAAACACATCAGCAGAAAGGGATAATAGCCGTAATGCCTCTGTGCGGGCAGAAGCATTTTTCCCACATTTTTAGAAAACAATTGAATTTTGGACCTCCATGGTTCATGCATCAAGATGCCACCTCTAAATTGCTGGGTAATGGAGGCGCTCTTTTCTTTTTTTTATAAAATCTCCCTTGATACTGTTTAGAGGTGACACGAAAATGCAATCAGGTTTAATGGAGGAGTGGGGAATTCAATAATACAGGCAAATGAAAGTGATGTTAAAGCAACATGCATTAGAGAGAGCGTGAGATGTTCGCGAGGCCCGTCACAAACAAATTAACAGCAAGGCGAAGAAAAATGGTAGAGATTTTCAACTTAAAAAGTTTAACTTTTGTAGAACATCAAGCGATGTTTACAACAGCGTCAGGCAGCTTATTAAGAGTGGAGACGGCGGTACATATCATTATTAAAATACAAAAATTGTGTGTTGTTCAATTGTTGTTTAGGTTAATCTAAAGTAACAGTTCGACCCAAAATAAAAATGTTATTCTCTCATCGTCTTGTCATTCCATACCTGTTTGTTGTAGATATTTTGAAAAATGTGGGGTTACCGTTTCTTATGCGTTGTTGTTTTCATACAGTCTAGATGAGTGTTTGAGCGTTTACACAACAGCATATGGATGAGTAAACAGAAGCAGGTCTTTCACGAGCTTCTCCTGCCTCCTGGGACCTCGCTTGCATTCGGCAGTCGTGATAGTCACATGAATAAATGATCGCAGCGTTCAGCCGCACAGCTGTGGATGGTCCTGAGTTCATATCTGGCAGCATTGGATCATGGGATTGACAGGAAATTGAGTAACAACAGCCGCATGGGAGTCACTCATGGAGTTATGCGAACACAAGGTTAGGAAATGATGATACCGATGATGGGTTGCAATAGACAGTCTAGTAAGAGGGTGTCCAGAGATGACAATCCAACCTTACAAACCAGGATTGGTCCGCTTCCTAGTCAAATGTAGGATTTTTTAAAAGGATTTTTGGATGATTTTAAAGCTGTTTATGGGAAATTAAAGTAAGGAGAATACAAGTTTGAAGTACCATTTGCAAACTTTTCTCACATTTCATTCTAGATGTCCATGTCTTTATATTTTCAGTCCAAAATAATTCAAAACATTAAAGAATTTGTGGGTCGATAAGTTTAGGGTCCAGATTTTTGTCACATAACACAAGCTGATGTGTACGGGTGATATCTGTGCCCTACATCCATGATACACGTCCACAACTTTCCAAAAACAATCAGATCAAACGTGACATCATCATAAATGACTAAATGACTCAATATGTACTTGCTAAACTTGGTCGATCTTATGAACGGATCTCCATTGATGATGTCAAAGCGTAAGGACTTAGATGATGAGTGAGGATGTAACTGTTTTGGCGCGGCAACCCGCTGTAAATGCATATAAAATGTTTACTTATAATTTTTGTAATTATTTATTACTCTGGTGAAACAATAGTTACCTTGTAATAATTTTATATTAACAATAAAACATAAAAATATAAGAAAGGCAACTTCCATTATTTTATCTGAAAAAGGTTTACTGTGATCAGAGAGCTAACATAAAAAAACTTGAAGTCTTTAAAATAAAGTCATATAAACTTCAGAATAGGCATGTAAATGGGTGCCAGTTGCCAACATTCTTCAAAATATCTTTGTGCACTGCAACAAAAGTGAAAGAAAAGGAGAGAAAAATTGTAAAAGAGATGAAAAAAATTTAAGACACAGGGACAAATGAAGGACAAGAGAAAAAAGGGAATGTAAAGATAAAACTATGTAAAAGAGAAGAAAAATTGTGTAATATACAGAGAAAATAAAGTAAAGAATAAGAAAAAGGTAAAAGAAAATAGAGTAAAAAAGGAGTTGGAAAAGAGAATGTGTAAGATACAGAAAAAAATAAAAGTCAAACAGAAGAAGAAACAGAAAAAAAGAATGTTAAAGAGAAGTAAAAAGTGTAAGATAAAAAATATGTAAAGAGAAGACACAAAGTAAAAGAATATATAGAAAAAGAAAGTAAAATAGAAGAACATAGTGAAAGGTAGAGAGAAAGAGAAAGTAAAAAAGAAAAAAGTAAAAGATACAGCGAAAAAAATTTTAAGGATAAAAAAAGGGAAAGAAACAGAGAAAAAGAAAGTAAAAGAGAAGACATAAATGTAAGATACAGAGAAAAAGAAAATGATTGAAAAAGTGAAAGCTAAAAGGAGAAAGTGAATGAGAGACAGAAACTGAATGAAAGAAAGTCGGTCATGGACCCAGCGAAGCATCGGAAAGTCTGAATGCATCACTCAGACTCCATTAGATCTCTCTCTCTTTTTCTTCACAGGTTTTTGTCTGTAATTGATACAAATAAATGAAGTGCTTTCAGAAAACCCGAGGTGAGCAGAAAACACATCACTTCAGAAAGAGTTTCACATCCCAAAAACTCAAAACACTCACTCTCCAGAATACATTCCCAACCATCACACTGAAAGCACACAAAAAATAAAGAGATGTTTCTATCTGAGATAAACAAGATACATACAGGCTATGACATTTTATCATTCCAAGGTACACTTAACAGATTTCTTAATTGTTTTTTAAATATCCAAAACACATTCATACTATACAATGATACCACTGAAACATTTTCTGTTTTCGTGAGCAGCAGAATGTTCAGAAGACGCCGGCGTGTTGTTTGTTTATTCTGCCATAAGAATTATTTATTTTTCGGCCTTTCTCAAGACGCCTTTTTAAAAAGCAGAGGACTGTTTGAAGCAGGCTTTAAATATTCCGCCGCCTACTAATGTAACTCATTTATTATTAATCATCTGTTTTCTATATAAGGAAATATAAGCTTGAAAGGCTAGTCACATCAGTCAAATTCAGCAGATCTACAGATGCAGAAAGAAATGACGATGCACCTTTCGCTCCGCACTTCTACAAACCAAAAGATGATCTTTAAACACATTTTCAATTTATTTAAGCTCAGAGATAATCTCACTGCCGTGAGTTATGTAACTACACGCCGCTTCTGTCATAATCTCCGGCTCTCTCCGTCTTCAGATCCGTCATCACAAATTCTCAGTGTGGTTTCTAATCAATATTTAATTACCCAGCAATTTTGTTTGATCGATTCCCGCTGGGGATTATTGCGTATATTCAGCCGACGTGGCACAATGCCACGGGTGAACCAAAACAAACAGCCATGCAAATAACATAAAAGACCAGCCAAACAGAACAACGGCAAATCCCCAACATCATTAATCACCTTTATGTCATCAGTCGGCTCTGTCTGCAGTAGTTTAGGAAAGAAAAGATTTACATTTTTAAACAATTTACTTTATTTACAAGCGTGTTTTAGGACAGCATTTAGTAGTACAAGTATGTAAAAAGTATTAGTAAGTTGATTTAAAGTTGTGTTCACACTAGATTGTTCCGTAACTGTCATTCTTTCTTTTGCAGGACACAATAAAAGATATTTTGAAGAACGTTTGAAAAACTTGGTTTGATAAACTGGCAAAAACATAAAAGAAGATATTTTGAACGTTCACATTGACTTCTATTGTAAGGGCAAAAAACGGGTACTGCAAGTCAATAGGTACGATAATGTTTTTTTTTTTTTTGCAGAACACAAAGGAAGATATATTGTAGAAAGTCACAGAGTTTTGAAATGAGAAAAACACAAAAGAAGATATCTTGAAAAACTTGATGATGTGCACATTAACTTATATTTAGATTTATATATATATTGATGTTTATCAAAATGTCTTCCTTCCCGTTGTTGTCAATTCAAAACTATGTGATTTTCTTCAAAATATCTTCTTGCAGAAAAAAGTACATCATACAGTTTTGAATGACAGGTACACACAAGAGGATATTTTGCAGAATATTCACAATGATATAAACATTCGAGTCTATTGCATGGACAAAAAACGTGTACGGCACATCAATGGGTCCAACCATTATTCAGATACAGACATTCTTCAAAATGTCGTTCTTTGTGTTCTTGTCATTTCCAAACATATTACTGTCTTTCTTCTTCAGAACACAAAAGAAGATATGTTGTAGAAAGTCATTTAGAGACAAAATGACGAGAACAATAAAGAAAGTATTGTGAAGAATGTTCTACCGTAGGGACACCAAATCAATGCAAGTCAATAGTACCGGCTTTGTTTGGTCACGTACATTCTTAAATATATCTTTTTTATGCTACAGAAGAAAGAAAATAATTCACGTTTTATTCTTGTAATAAATTTCTATATTTGAACTAAACTAGAGGGAAAGCATTGTGACTAAGAGTAACTGATAAAGCCTTACTGTGTGCTGCTTGAGGGAAACAGAATGACAATGTCTGATTGTGCTCAGTTAAAGGTTTAGTCTTTATTATCTTTTTAGCCTCTTATTAATGCTTTAAGTCTAAGCCATGAGAACGTCAGAGGAAGGTAAAGATTCCACGGTCATTACAGAAGCCATTAAACATGCAGTGCGGATAATCTCAGGAGGCGAGAGACGCTTTCATCTCGTATGTGATGCACAATTAGATTAGCTGAAGTGTTGTCCTCAGAGGTATTAGAGAGAGGGAGCGAGCGAGAGATATACCCACATGAGTGTGGGTAAAGTATGTGAGTTTTTGTATGTTTGCGGGACTTTAGGTACTTGTAGTGTGTCATGAAAATACTGCGGTTTTACCAGACCTTTAGTCTCTTCACATCCGTAGGGTTTGAGAAAAATGATGTATAATACAGCGGTTCTTCATCTCCCCCCAGTGCCAAATCCATATTTAAAATAGCGATTGGATTTTTCCTGTTTTAGTTCTTTAGGCCGCTAGCAGTTTTTTGGTTTAATGACATTAATAATGATGCTCTAACTTTGTCGCACTAAGGTTACCAGTGAAAAATACAACATGTATTTTGAAGAGTGTCGGATAATTTGAGAAATGTCTTATTGATTTTGTGTCTATACAATCGATGTCAATGGCGCCAATGATAAGAGTTTTCATTTTTGCTTGACCTATCCTTTAATTGATT
>CM065656.1:21705220-21722677 GCA_033220385.1 Triplophysa yarkandensis
TCTCATTTGGCTCTGCGAGGGAATGCAGCATGAATTAAATGAGAAAATCAAGATTATAATCCCACAGAGAATACGTTGGGTTATTTTTCAAAACTCGAGCTGCACAAAAACATCAGGACGATCATGTTTTTAGTTTTTTTGTGATGAAATAACGTCTGGATATAAAACAGCAAAAGCTGGAAAAGCTGGTAGGCCATAACTACCCTATGAATCAAAAATGATTCGAACGCTGATTTATCGTGCACAAGAAGATTTATTATGAACCTCTCAGTCTAGACTTATGAATATAAATAATGACGTTAAATTCAGCCAATCGGAGACGAGTAGGTGTCAGCACTGCAAAAAAACGGAACCTCCAAAAGAATCAGAAACGTGTTTAAAAACACATTGAAATGATAATGTTGCCATGTCACTTTTAAAGTGGGGCAGCGCAGACCCTTGCAGAAAGATTGATTGATTGAAATGATGCCGACTGGTTGTGATGTTGCAACGTGCGTTATCAGTTTGTTGTGATGTGATTGTGCTTAAGACTGTGAGTGTGTAGACATAATGTGTTGAGAGCATCGCAAGCTTCTTCAGCGACCGCACAGCGAGACCCTCAAAAAAGAGTCCCTTATTGACCTGTGCCATCTTCTAGAGGTCTTCTTCATGGTTTAACCGTCCACATTAACCCTCTGTATGTAACAGTTAAATGCAAAGCCTCCACAAGGAACACACAGCTCACAGATGTGATGTTAAATAACCCTCAATTGGTATCTTTAAATACATGACAACAGTTAAAAAACATCACCATCATTTCATCACCCCATTACATAACTGGTGAATGCATCCGCAAACAATATACATGTACATGTCAAAAGTAACAAAGCAACTTAAGATAAGAAGAACACTGATTAAGGTTGACTTAAGAATTGTCTCTTAAAAGTCAATGTGCTTAAAAAGTTATGCCAATGATGCCACAGGAGAACCCGTTTTGATCCCATAAAACATTCAGACAAAGGTTCTATGAAGAATTTTACCTCATTTATATATAAATTAAAAATGAGATTTTTATGAAACCATTTAGAATAAAAAGTTCTTCTATGGCATTGTGAAGCACCTTTAACACGGTCTCTACATCGGGCCGAATGCATTAGAACTCATCAGGATTCCAAATTTTGTCCACAATGCGTCACATTAGATGAGAAGTTGCAATACCAACAGGAAACATTTTATATTACATAAAATAAAATAAAAATATTGAGTTTAAAGAGTGGAAAAGGGTTAAGTGGAAGACTTGAAAGGATTGCTTTGGGTCAGATGGAGTCAATATTTGCCTCATTCCAGTGATACTATAACCGTCTAGATCAAAGAAGAGTGTGTGTGCTCTTATGTCTGTATTAGAAGAACAGTAAAATAAAAAGGAAACTTCCAGTCTACCAATTTCCATCTTTACAGCAAGAAGGACAAGGGGCCCGCTGAGGGGACGCCCGCAGGCTTCAAGGGTCACCGAGGCCAGGAAGAAAGGGCGACTCGGAATGGAGGCTAATTGGCTGACGAAGCCATCTAATGATGTTACTCCAATTATGAGCAAAAAAAGAGCTTGACCCTCCGCTTCAGCTACACATGGATACATAATAACAACAAACACAGACGGAACAGTCTGACCACACAGTACGTGCAACTCAATGTAGCCATCAAGAGATGTTTCTTCTCTGGACACCAGTGATGTGGAGATTTTTACAATACTTTTCATGTTTATGGAAGTACATTGGAAAATAAATGCATTAAAGTGTCATTGAAACTTGTTTTTTTCTGCAGAACACAGAAGCAGATATTAAAACCAGACATCGTTCTCCCTTGACTTCCATTATATGGACACAAAACAACATTTCTCAAAACTTTTCTGTCTAAGGTTACAAATTATCGTTCTTTCTCACTCGATCTTACTGTCACTTATCTGCAGGAAGCACAGTCCAGCGTGACATCGCTCAATTGTGTCTCCCGGTCGGCTCAGCTGAAACACAAATACGGCATTCGTCACAGAACGTCATGTTAGTCAACAACAGATGGTTTTGCACTTTCACGTCAAATGCCTCTTGCCATTGTAAATGGTTTTACAGGATGCTCATCTTCATCCATCTCGTTATTTCTGTTTGCAATAGGAAATGCTTTGCCCACATCCATACACCGAATTATTGCCGGGAAAGTTGTGTGACAGAGGCAGACATCAATTTAAATCCCCATAAAGACTTCATAAGAGGTTTGAAACCACTCTATCAATTAAAACAGTTGAATTTTTCTTTTTCTTTATCTTTTAATGTGAAGCAATAGACACTTTGGAAGTGGAGACGGGTTTGACGACATTGACATTAAAAACAACGCTTAAACATTGCTTTTCCATAAAGTTTCAGTTTTCACAAAGGCAAGTCAACGCATTCTTTAAGTTCTGTAATGTGATGCCATAATACAAACATTTGCCATAAAACCAAATAGAACCATCCAATCAAAGTTCCTCAAAGAAAAACCTTCTCCTCTTTATTTTTGCTAAACTCAAGAACCTTTTCCTTTCTCTCATTTAAAGAAAGTATTTTAAAACAGACAATAACTTCATATACTGATAGTTTTGGACTCCATCGACAGGGGTCTAGAATACAAACATGTGGTTTTATTTACAAGCATTAAATGCATACTTTAAGAATTTAGAGTTTTAAATGTAAATGTCACATCGGGGACGCCAGCATTGCCCTCAGGCTTTGTTTGAAGCATTTTCATTCTGCGCTTTATACGCTACCCTTTATTTTGTTTGTCCTATATGTCATTTAACACAACAACTTCTCAATGTTCTGCAAATCCAGTCAATGCATGTTAAAGTCAATCCCGAGGCATATTGAATAAATATGAAGTAAATAAAAGATAAATCAGGAATGATTTTATGAAATCCATCACATTGTTGAAAACTTTATTCTGGGGGTTTTCTTTGTGCATTACACACTTTTTGACAAATGTGATCATTTGGGGATTTAATACATACATGATATTCGTAGTGTAAAGTTAACCTTAACCTTAAGTAAAGTAACATAGTATACTTAAAGGAAATACATCTGCTCAATGATGAATGTCTCTGTCATTTTACAGATGCAGACAGAATCACATATCATCGCATTTTTGGCCTCAGTAGGAGCCAAAAATTAATCCCAGTCCCATAATCCAACAGCTGCTCCTCATCACTTCACAAACGCTCTCTGGTGAATCTTATCCCGCCTGAAACTCTTCTCACATGAGGGGGAGGCCAACGTCTGTCCCGAGCCTTTGTAACACTCTTTATATGACAATATCTGAAAACGCACAAACAATGTGAAAGCTGCGCCATCACGCTTTTTTCTGAAGCCTTCAGCGTAACTGTATCTAATTGTGATCTTACAGTCCATAATACAACCTCTGAAAACGGGCCTGCGTGAAAACGTTTCTCACGGACTTGGAAAATGCCATGCTTGCAAATGCCCAGAGGTCATTAGATTGGATGCATGAAAAAAGCAGGTGCCATTTATTTGAAGACCGATAGCATGCTTCTCAGTGTTCATCATATCTCAGTGGAATATCATATTTGATATAATAAAGGACACCTGGGTGAACTTGAGGGGAACTGACTGCAGTCATAAAAATCATCTTGAGACCACAGAATTGGCTTTCTTGTGAAAAACAGCCCATAAGTAAGCTTAGCTCTGAGAAAAGATGTATTATTATTTATTATAACGTTTCCTCTTTGGGAGTTTGGATGTCTTATGGAATGCATTGAAATGTATGTATCTGTGGATAAATGCATTTCGAGCCATTAGCTGTTATTATGCATTCACAATAATAATTTCACTATGCTTAAACAATTATAATTATGCATTTACAATGATAATTTCACTATGCATAAACAATTATAATTATGCATTTACAATAATAATTTCACTATGCATAAACAATTATAATTATGCATTTACAATGATAATTTCACTATGCATTCACAATTATAATTATGCATTTACAATTATAATTTCACTATGCATTCACAATTATAATTATGCATTCACAATTATAATTTCACTAAGCATTCACAATTATAATTATGCATTCACAATTATAATTTCACTATGCATTCACAATTATAATTATGCATTCACAATTATAATTATGCATTCACTATGCAATCACTATGCAATCACAATAATAATTATGCATTCACAATTATAATTTCACTAAGCATTCACAATTATAATTATGCATTCACAATTATAATTTCACTAAGCATTCACAATTATAATTATGCATTCACAATTATAATTATGCATTCACAATTATAATTTCACTAAGCATTCACAATTATAATTATGCATTCACAATTATAATTTCACTATGCATTCACAATTATAATTATGCATTCACAATTATAATTATGCATTCACTATGCAATCACTATGCAATCACAATAATAATTATGCATTCACAATTATAATTATGCATTCACAATTATAATTTCATTATGTATTCACAATTATAATTATGCATTCACAATTATAATTTCACTATGTATTCACAATTATAATTATGCATTCACAATTATAATTTCACTATGCATTCACAATTATGATTTCACTATGCATTCACAATTATGATTTCACTATGCATTCAAAATTATGATTTCACTATGCATTCACAATTATGATTTCACTATGCATTCACAATTATGATTTCACTATGCATTCACAATTATGATTTCACTATGCATTCACAATTATGATTTCACTATGCATTCACAATTATGATTTCACTATGCATTCACAATTATGATTTCACTATGCATTCACAATTATGATTTCACTATGCATTCACAATTATGATTTCACTATGCATTCACAATTATGATTTCACTATGCATTCACAATTATAATTTCACTATGCATTCACAATTATAATTTCACTATGATTTGGCTTTACTCAAACTTTATCAAAGGAAACAAATCACCCAAAGGCAGGCAATGTCTGATTTTTGTGAAGATGTATACTGTGTAGTTTTTTGAATATTTTTTTCACAATCTGTTCTGTGTGTCTGGTTTGCTGCATGATGCATGACCAGAAATCTAAATTTCTCTTTTTGATTTATTATTCATTGTTATGCTTTGTGAAATACACATTTTCACCTAAACAATACAGACCCATATCACACATTACATTATAACAAATTGACAACCAGGTAAGTGTTTGTTACCAAAACTAGACAAAATTGCCCGATAATTCCTTTGCATAAACAGATGTAATCCAGGGAGTTATGTGGAGGGTGAATGGGGGTCCGGAGGTGATCGACACTTACACAGGGAACACACAGATCACAACACAGGATGAACACGGAAGGATCACAAAGAGACTTGGAGATAACTTTAGTGATCACAACACGTCATACTATTTTTGATAATGTTAACACGTACGTAATTGAAATCAACAACTTCTGAGATTATTTTAACAGTACACTTTATTTTAAAATGCAGTGAAGCATCCAAAAACATTTGACATGCACATTTTGGATGTTGAGCTTTGAACACAAATAATTTTTTTTAAAGATTTGTTCATCCTACAATTAAAACACGCTGGCTGCTTTGGAATGTCAGTGTTTTGCAGGAATTAAAGACAATGTAAACATTTTTATTATGGAAATATAATAAATATATGTAGTTCTTGATCCGGGGCATTCATTCCATTTACAAACACACGTACTGAAAATAAACTCAAAATTGATTATTGTAATTTATGAGTACATGACATTCAAGTTATCTGCCGTGAACACAAATGCTCCCCAAAACTGTCGAGAAGAATTGTGCGGTATTATATTTTGCGTAAAGGGACTTAAACCATGTAGAAAACAAAGCTATATATATATATACTGCTGGGCTATTTTAACATAAGCAAGTGTATCCTGGTAACCCCATGGCCATGTATTATAAACAGACAAGCATGTTTTTATAAATGTCAACACAAATCTTGTTTAGTGTTAGCTATGCGACTCCACAACCGTCCTCCGATGGATTACAGTTAACAAAGCATCTATTTATGAACACCATGTGCATTACCGTACACTGCTGAAACGGTGAACTTAAAAGGGAACGGAGATGCACCCTACACCCCTGGACAACTAAATGTGTTATCCTTCAAATGCTCTGTAAAGTATTGTGAGCAATATCTATTCTAGTCTTACAGTACGTCGGGTCCCACAGGACACGAGCTTACTGTATATTTAAAACCAGTGGCAGGGTGGAACAGAGGGGGTCTCCATACACGCTTACAGACTTTTTAATACTTCTGAAAAACAAAGGACTTTTGACTGACAAGACATAAAAACTGTGTTTCACAGTCTGGTGGTCTGTGTTTGTACCTGTTCATGCGGATTTAATATTTGTCTGGAAGTCTCAACGGTTGCAGCATCAACTGCGTGAAATAAAGCGGGTTTGAATCGAGGTCATCTGATGGGAGCAGGACGGCATGAATGGTTTACAGTGGACAGCGGCCAGAACCTGAACTGAGCCACACTGTTAGGGGCTGTTATGCTTTAAGAGGTTAGGGCCGGAAGAGCATCACCATTCCGGCACAAGCTGTAATCATCCAACAAACATGAGCGAAAGCAAGAAACAGGCCTTTATCAGATGCATGGCCAGATTTATTCCTTTTCCCCAGATGTATTTTCTTTTCAGATGGTTTTTTCGGAGCCCGAGGCCACGAAAACAGTCTGAGTTGAAGGATGGGTACCCAAACATGTGTCACGGCACATTCCAGGAAAACATATGACTGTGCCATTTGGCAATCTCTTTAAGATTCTTTCCTTTTTGAGAATAAAAGTCAGCATGAGAATGTCGCTTTAAAAACATACAACTTTCGACTCCTGCCAGAAAGTCTGCTCAAGTTTACGGCCTTTATAAACATCCACGAAGTCCGACATTTGCAGAAGGTGACTGACCAAATATTTCTTTTGATGCAATGGTTAGGGATAGAGTAGGTAGCCTGAGATGGCATACGAACCATCCATATCGGACACAGAACTGGCAGGCACTACAGAAAATTGGCTGGCTTTATGCCACCGGTCATTATTTGCTACATCGGTTTATTCTCATGTTCATTTAATGTCTCCATCCAAAGAAGCTTAGGCAGCTGTTGAAGCGCTGTTGACTTTGAGAGCGGTGTTTGGATACAAGGGATAAAGTTTTGTATTGATAGGCCATATGGCAAATATCGTATATATAGAAACCGTGCATGGTATGTTTCTTATGTCTGAACAATATCGTAGGGGTTTAGTTTAATTCAAACAGAAGGTTCAGTTTATACAAACTAAATACTCTTAAGATTTGCATTTCTAAATCTAGCTGAAAAAAATCAATGTAAATTTTTAACAGCACCATAATCTGTATTCTTAAAATTTTGCATTGCATTGTACAAAACAATGTACAATCGAAAGTTTTGGGACACTAGTTAAATGTTTCTCATTATTTTTAAAGCCTTTTGATCTGAAAGTGTATGCCTAAATGTCTGAATCATGTTCAATAGATAAAAATATAATTAAGTAAACATACATGATTTTATATTTTATAAAAAATATCCAGAGTACAAGCCAGTAAAAGCACAGAATAGTCATAGGCCTTCCAAAGGTATTTCCTTAAGGATCCATTTAAGGAAATGAAAATACCTTTGCAAATTCTAATCAAATGTGACATCACTGAAAACGATCAAATATAATGTTTGTTTTTAACATTAATAACTTAGTTAAAAAATAACTTCCATAGTTTTCCTGTGTTATCTTTATAATATAGCTTTTATAATATTTTATTAGTCTAAAATTTAAAAGAAATATGAATGCATAAATGAATATCCCAAACTTTTGACTGGTAACACATTCTGTTTTAGGGTTAACAACAAAGATCTGTAAAATATATCTGCAATGTTCTATCATTTGTTATTTAATGGAAAAATCTGTCTGTTGTAAACGTGACTTTATAGAAGTGATTAAAAAATAAAATGTAAAGCCTTAAGTTCACATTTAAACATTGTAGTCCACACAGAGATAAGAGAAAGAATGTAAGTTTAAGGTGTGATCCAAACAACTGTATTATCATTATACACTTGAACGAAACACTTATCATCCGGATACTTTAGGCGGACAGAACTTGTTACTGCAAGTTGATATTAATGACAAATTAAGGGAATTACATCCGGTTTTTGTTTGGGTGGTCACCGGCCATGACCGTACGGGTGTATTTACGTCCGGAGAGGGAGCAGAGTGGGAGGTTATGACCAGTTATTTTCGTCCCCTCGTCATTCCTGCATGACATTTTCTCACTGATAGCTGAAGCATTGAGCTTTCCTTCATCTGGGAGGTTTCCGGTCATGTCACTGTCACCATGACTTCAAGAGGGTCTTTTGAGAAACTTCGTGCCTTTCTGACACAAATAGCACTCGTTAAACCCGTGTTGATCCCCATGTATGTCACTTTGCTTGTTTGTCTATGTCAGGCAAAAGAGCACACATTTTTCTTCTATATTTTTACTGTGTGGGCTTCAGGATTCAAATAATGTCTTGAGGAACTCCATGAGACTGAAGACATCTTATAAGGAGAAGAATCACTTTGTGTTAGGTAGTGATCCAGAGGATGGAGCAGAGAAAGAAACCGTCTCTTTGACACCCAGAAATTTCAAACCCAAGTTATTTTATGGTTGCTTAATAAAAATAACTTTTGGAAGTACTCTTTAATCCTTCTTTTCTTGACTTTTGTGTTTTTCGATCATAATATCGTAAATGTCATGTAGGGTGAGGATGCTTGGCTTGTTTGTGTTTCCTTTTATTTGGCTAAAGTTGCCTATCTGAGATTTTTTATTAAGACTGCGAGTCCAAGCTCAACGCTGGATGTCCATGTACCATATATTTTCTTCAAATTGGACAGAATCTGTTCAGAAAATTGTTAATCAAATCCAACAAATTGCTTATTGAAATCAATTACTTTACAATATATCATCAATGTAAATGACATAAAATATAAATAGTTATTGAGCCAGTAGCCCGAGGGATAAAGAACACAATCCGCGTACAAAAGTCTCACGAAACATTTTGAAGTTTTAAGTTTGTATTTTATGTATGTTTGGATATTTGCGTTTATGTTGTAAGTCAGTTTTGGGGTAGAAGTGCTTAAAATATATCAAAATTTAACAGCATGATATCAGCAGCAAAATTTAAAAAACACAAACAAACAGAAAAACGTAAATAACTGATGAGTAATTTTTACGTATTTTCATTTACCATCTCCATATATAAATATAAAAGTATGATTTTAGGACAACAAGAACTAAAACTAAAGGATTTTCCATGTTTATAATCAGAGACGATTTAGATAATGAAAATCGGGCCCACGCAGAAATATAATGCAACATTTTCTTTAGGAAATTTGTAATTTTGTGATGAAAAGCTTTGAGAAGGTCAGAAGTGAGCCCGTTCCTCGAGCCGCACCTGGGGCTAAACCCATCTCACCCTCCTACCGGACCTCTCCTATCTCAAAGTACCATTCTCTTCTCTGGATTCAATCTGCTGGAAGTCAAACTCCCGTAACCCCCTCCAGCATCTCAGCCATTTACAGCACATAAAGGGCATCAGATAAATCATGCCCGTTTTGTGGATCCGGTGTATATATTTGTTGGGGTGTGTGCACTAGCTGTGACCTCCACCCATTCTTCGTGACTCATGTGCTTTCCGTTCTGATTTCTTTCTTCTAATAAGGCAAAAATACAAGCAGTTCACTCTTGTGTCCTTGACCTTTGCTCCATTATCCTGTTTCATCAACAACACCCCCACCTCTTCTTTCAGCCCTTCTTTCTTGGAATGACTTCACTCCTATTTAAGTCAAACACTTCTTGTTGAAAGGTATGTGTGCATTTGAATCTAGAATGCAACAATGTAGAATATGCAACAAGTGTAGAATAATGTTTGAAACGTTTATGAAGTATGCACATTGTTCATTTGAGTCTTTTAAATTGGCATTCTTTAGATTGTTCATTGTGTTGCTGCTAGTGGATTTGGGACCAGAAGTTTGTTCAGTATTAAACTTCATGGACTGTTCCTCTAGATTTTTTGTGTTATGGTGTTGAATTGCGTGTTTGTTTTGCATCATCATGCATCTTGTGTGCAGAAAGCCATTTTAATTCATGATTAATCTGTAACGTTACTTATTAATGAAAGTTATTTAAGAGCTGTAAGCAAACAGGTGTAAGTGATCGCATTCGGATACTAACTTTATTCATACACCTACAACATTCCTCAGTGTTTCTCAGATGCAGATTTTTAGATACATTTTAGAAATATGTGACAAAAACTCAAAAGACTAAGTTGGTCTTCAACTTAAAAAAAAAGTATGTAAAAATGTCCAATCAACCAAATATAAAAAGCTGCCATTCCTAATATAATAATAATTTTAAAAAGTATACAAAAGTAAAACGAGGTCAAGTCAAAGTGTGTGAGAATTAGTTCCCATATTTTAATCAGATTTACTGATAGTCTACTATTTTATCAGAATTAGAATTTATGGGGTATAACATGTCAGTTTATCTTGTTTCTGAATAACTTCTCGTTTGACTGTATACTGCCACAGAAATCAAGAGGCTTAGGTTTAATTTAATTTTATAATAAATAAAAAAAGCAACAAAACGTCTAATAGCTGCAGCACTTCAGGTTCAGGTTGAGTCAACAGATCACCAGATATCCGAGCATGTTAGAATAACCGGTAACTTATGTCCAGAGACGGTGCATCTGTCCTTCAATCAGAGTTCCCTCTCGAGTGTGCTAAAGCTCATCCTCATTGGTACGTGTGTCTCTGAGTTCAGTAAGTGACCTCATCACATCCTCCAGTGCTTTCTGTCCAAGCTGTTTTCCTCCCCTCGTCCGCACGCTCACCGTCCCGTTTTCTTGCTCTTTTTCTCCCACCACTAGTAAAATAAAAAGGGAGTGTTCATTTATCTGACCTTCACTTTAAAGGTTATAAAACACTCACATCCTTTCAATATGCATTATCTTGATGTGCTAAGGCAACAATCAAAACAACATAAACATTTAAAGGTAAAGTGTGGCAGTGTTGGGAAACATGGGTGCAAAAAAATGACAGGTGCCCAAGCACTCCCCGTTCATTTGTTTGTAGGTCATCATTTTTCATACTAATGTCGTAATGGTTTGTATATTTCATCCAAATTTTTTATTGGTTTGCGTAAGAGCTCCCTGGGATCCGGATCCTCACCGAATATGTAGTTGTACTGGCCGAGCTGTGCAGAGCGAATCTTCTTGTTTAAGGTGGCACCGCGATCATTATCAATATCAGCCATGAAGCCAGCTTCCCTCAGCCTCTGGACCACCTTAAACCACCAGCACAATACATTATATTCTTAAACTTTCATATATATCTATATAAATTTAGCATGTAAAATCTGTGGGAATTTTTCTGACCTCTTGCCCGTATGTATCACAGTTGCCCCCTACAGGCAGCACCATCACCTGTGCTGGCGACAACCAGAATGGCCTAAAATGACAAAATATGCAAATGAGTGCTGAACCAATTCTAAAACACACTGACTTTATACAAGGAAATATGCACAAACCATTTTCCACCATAGTTTTCAGCCAAGATAGCAATCATTCTCTCCAGGGACCCCAGTACAGCCCGGTGGATCATGATAGGCCGGTACATCTCTCCATCAGTCCTTAACATGACATATTAATCATATTAAAGAAATAGTTCAGCTGTAAAAAACAACTTTGTTGAGTTGTTCCAAACCTGTACAAATATCTTAGTTCTGATAGACACAGATAATGTTACTTGGACAAATGCTTGTCATAGTTACATTGTTTGGAACCTTTGACCTGTCAAACATGACAATGGCAGTCCAAAGAACCTTATCCCTTTAATGAATTTTCTGGCCAAATACCCGTAATATATTGGCATGAACCCAATAAATGGATAAATTTAAACCTGGACATGTTTTTGTGACATTCAGCACTTAACTAAACTGCTTAAATAAGATTCACCTCACCCAACATACTGCAGGTTAAATCTGATGGGAAGCTGGAAGTCTAGTTGGATTGTGGCACATTGATGCTGACGGCCAAGAGCATCACGTATTTGGATGTCAATCTAAACAGAAAAAACTTATTGAAAAACCAGCCACAGTTCATTTTTTTTCCACTTACAGTCATTCTCCAATTACACTGATCAAAGAATGTACAGAGCACAGAGATCTGTGATTCAGAATCTTCTGGGCAAACTCAGCGGCAAATAAACATACAGAAAATCCTGTGCGCTGAAGGCTTGCTTTTAGAGTCCAAATCTGATCCCGAATTATTTGAAACAAAGAGGCTGTGTAGAACCATCGACCCTCAGGCCAAGCGGTCAGTTCTCAGTGATGATACTTCTCTTTGAAGAGTAGATGGATGGCTGAAAGCCACATCAAATCATGTCATGAGTCCTAAACGCTCTTAGACAAGCTTTACGTTTCCGTCTCAAGAAATATTTGTCTGTTTTGGCTCTCTTTTATATAGAGGAAGGAAAACTGAGATTTTTCAGATTTGGGTGGAACGATCTGCACTCACCTTGGGTCCATAAAACGCCCCGTCTCCAGGGTTCAACTCCCAGTGCTCGGCAAACTGTTTTAGGCTGCTCTCCAACTGCTGCTCTGACAGAAATTTCAAAAGAAAATCTGTTAGCTTCACTGTACTTGGCTGGTCCTTACATTGTTTATAAAACATCTCTTACTTGACATCTAAAGTTATTTAGCTGTAAACATCATTCATTAATTTGAGAAGTCAGGACGAGAGGCTGGGGTTTCCCTAGATGACCCTGGCAGGAAATGACATCCATCCTTTTAAAGACCTATACATGTTACAAGACCCTGGCGTTTGTACAAGTACCCATGAATGTGGTCGTGTTTGAGAATATAGCATGTGCTTAATTCATCCATGAGATTGAAAGATCTGAAAAAGCCCACACATTTACAAACAGATACATCCTCGAGGAAACCAAGACAGGATGAGATGGATTAAAATGCAGGACGTGTCTCTTTCGTCGACTTGGGATCCGATCAACTAAAACGCATGTTAATACCAAATATAAAAAATGCTTTTTTATTTCGCAACTCACTCCCAATCTCGAAACAATGGCATCCAAATATGTTTCATAGGTATAATCCTGTATACAAACAGGAGCCAAGTCATGTGGAAGAAGAAAAAAAACACTTGTTCTTGTAACATTGGACAGCAACTGACTTAAACTCTACAGCTGACTGGATAATTGATTCCCTTCATACTATTGGCTGTATGCCCTCTGTAACTCAATCTACTCACCACATTCCTCACTCTGACCTAAAGCCACACACTAAATTAAACCTTGACACGAGATCTGTGTGTTTAGGCATGCCCTCCGCTCACAATACTTGTGTCCTTTACCGTCTCACCTCGTGGGTTCATACTTGTGCAGACAGGATTTTCTATTCCCGACATCAAGTGCAGGAAATGCCATCAGGCCCACACATACAGCCTTCAACACAGTGTGTATGATTGACAGGTGTGAGACCGATTTACCTGTTCAGCACAGTCCCACAGGGCGGGCTCTCCCAGACAGGGAGTCGGTCGGGTGGAAAGCAGGCAGTGAAAGGAGAAACCAAAGACGCGGTACACGCTTCTCACGAAGTCCAAACATGCCGTGATTTCTCCCTCCAACTGAAGTGGAGAAAAGACGAGAGGAGAAACTAAGTAAACACGAGAAGGGCGTGTACGAGACAGAATAAACACCAATGTTATAAAGCTGAATCACACATGAGTCTAAGCATACCAATCCACACAAATGGGTGACTCGTTCCTTTACAAAAGAAGGTCAAAGCAAGACATCAATTCAAGAGCCTTACAATGAAAACAGACACTGTGTTTAGGGACGGATGGATATGAAAGAGCTTTTATGAGACTTACTTAAGGCAGACTAGAGAATGAACATGCTTTCTCTTTATAAATACAGACAAGAGGGAAGTGGAAAGACTTAGAAAAGAGCACAGAAGTAACTATTTGCCACATCTGTTATAAAAAAAGGTTTAAAAGGATATGGAATTATTCCTAATTCTTTTAACGCATATGACTTAATAAATGCATTGTGCTACACTTTTTATTTCTAATTCTCTTATATAGTGTCAAACCATGAACTTTTATTATAAGATTACACAAATACATCCAGCATAAAAGCTTTCGTCTAGACAAAATGTATTTGTGTTCAATTGAATAAAGTATCTTTATGTGTATTAATTCTCATATTTGATATTTTCTTACACATATACATACAAGCACTTATATTTATTACAAAAAGGTTGTGTCAGAAACATGTAAAACAAATCACCAGGCATGATAAAAAGAAAATAGAAATATTTTTGCCATCTTTCAAAAAAAAAAAAAAGGGTTTTCTTGTCATTTTTTTTAAAGAAATAAAATGTATCCACACATTTATAAACTTTCTTGCTTTGAAATGTATGCAGGCATCTTCACTATGAAATAGTTCTCTATTGAGGACTGTAAGTAAAGAGCTAAGAAAACCCATTAATTCCAAAAATCATTGACGGTAATAATAAATTGTTTATAAAAAGAAAATGACATACTTTCTTGTGGATTATCAATTACATATAAATAAAACATGATTTTGTTAACCCCTGATACTCTTTAGAGCTCTTTTTTTATGATTAGTGGGCAAACTAGTCATTCTGAAAGTGAAACCCTTGTACCTGTTCAGGTGTGCAGAAGATGTGAGCGTCGTCCTGACAGAAGCGGCGGACTCTGGTTAAACCCCCCAGAGCACCTGAGTGTTCATTACGGTGCAACGCTCCAAAATCTGCCCAGCGGATGGGCAGCTCACGCCATGAGCGCAACCTCTGCTCATACATCACACTACATCACAACAAACAAAAAACTATCAGAATTAATAAATGGGATGTGACTCAGAAATACGGTTCTACAATCACGATGTTTGTTATGTAAATGTCAGATCATATTTTCCAGTTTCTCCACATGGATGCCTATCTTACCAGTGGGCAGGGCAGTTCATGGGTTTCAGAGCGAAGGTATGCGGCTCACAGGTAACTGTGAACATATTCTGGCTGTAATGCTCCCAGTGTCCTGACCTCTCCCATAGGGATGTGCTGTATAGAGTTGGGGTCACCACCTCGCTGAAGCCCCGCCTCCTGTACTCACTCTGACAGTAAAAGGAAAGTGCTTCATTATCATCAACTGTTTAGCCATGGTTGACATTTCTCTGGTTTAACATAACAGTACACATATTGCACCTTTAGATGCTCAACCACGGGAAGCTCACGGTATTAAGTATAGATTGTATTGCATGTTACAAGCGTTTTCTAAGAGGGAAGTGCTGACGTGGCATCAGGTTTGTACCTTTATAAAGTCAGTGAGTGTGTTGTATATATGCGCTCCTTTAGGCATAAAGAAACAGCTGCCAGGACTGACATCATGAAAGAAGAACAACTCCTGCGTCTGTGATATGTCAAACACAGTGAAAAAAAACACATCAGTGAACCCAGAGCTCCATTCTGCCAAACCTCATCCACACACAAAAAAACCCCAGAGTTAACATACTATTCAGAATAAAGCAGCATGGTTATATGACAGGTTTTAAAAAAATATTTATAATTACCATGGATGTTTTTGGAACATGTTCTATCAACATATGTTATTTAAACATCAACACTGTCTTTGAATAATAAATCTAATCATGCGTTTTTTATATATTCAAAATAAGTATCGCATCATATCAGTTAGTGTTAATATATATATATATATATATATATATATGTGTGTGTGTGTGTGTGTGTGTGTATACACTATCTATTTGAAACTATATTCAGGAATCAGTGTTAATCGACACAATTGATCTGTCGGTAGAGTTTATCTTTGCAAGAGTTGTGCGGAATGATGAGTATCACTGTTGTCTCATGACTCATTTGGACTTCCTCTTCACAGAACCTGACCTTGCCGATTCGCCTGTGATCTCTCTTCCTGGCCTCCTCCTGTTCTGTCTCCCACTCCTCTTGTTCTTTCTCTCCTGGAAATGCAACACCGATCATCCTCACGATGCCCGATGACTCTGTCGAACCCGATAGTGTTACAGGAGATACCTGCGAGAAAGCATAATTACTTCTAGATCAGTTAATGTGACCGAAGCATGAGACTCCAACAGGCATTTGGTAAGCGTGAGAAATAGCTTGCTAAGAGACAGCAAGTGACATATTCCCTTCGGATGGGAAATGACAAAATGCCTAATAAAGCATTATGGGAACACATCAACATCTTAACTGCTTTGAACTCAACAAGGCCACCAATTACTTCTGAAGTTTAAAAGTTGAACCTCATATCCTTGTGTCATAATCAAAAAAACGATTCAAATGCTCTGGAAAGGGGAACAGAGAATGTTAAAGGAGAAGAGAAAGAGCAACATTTAACATTGTGTGCGGGAAACAGAGGAAAAATGCTGAGAAATTCATGCAACAAGAATATAAACAGTGTTTCTATGACGACATGGGGCAGCAGGATGCGACCATCCTGTCACGCTATACAAACCACATCAACAAAACAAACACTTTCGGCTAAACTTAACATACCTGAAGCATCTTAAAGGCTTTTAGGAATCCTGTGTGAGGGAGGAGGACACCTGAACACACACCAATACTGTCCCCACACCTGAGCGAGAAAGAGGGAGAGAGAGACAGGATGAAAAATCTTTTACATGAAAGACACACGGTTTAATAACATGTAGTGAGAGAAAAAGGACGAATTGTGAAAAGCATTGCCAAATGAATAAATGTGAATGTAAAATAAATGGCATTGTGAATAGCAATGATGATCATTACCATACAAACTATTTCATAACCAATGGAATTTTACTATGGGTGGAGGAGCCATCTGACACTAAGGAAATCTTGATAGGAATATTTAAATTCACATTCCATTTTGCAGATATTTTTACAGACCAGTTTGCATTGCCTGAGAGCAAAACCGATGGCCTTGATGAGGTCAGCAACAAGTGTAAACACACAAACCTGTAGACAGTAACTGTGTTTCCCATTATCTGTTCTTCAGCGAGCTGCAGTCTGATGGCGCTGTCCTACAAACACAAAATCATAATATCAATAATGTGACCATAATAATAAGCAGCTCTTGAAATCACTTAACCATGTTTTGATCTAGCACTGTGTCTATAAATACAAGTGCAACCTAAGCAGACCAAACTAGTAAATGAACCTAGAAAATGATTTGCCGTTTGATAAATAGTGAATCAGTGAAGCAGCAGGGATTTGGTTCATTAGTTGGCAAGCACGCTGACCTGAAAGATTTCTCGCAGTTCCTGTACAGTGACCTCAAGCTTTGTGATGGGCA
>CM065656.1:21725677-21733177 GCA_033220385.1 Triplophysa yarkandensis
CACTGAACACACACACACACACACACTGAACACACACACACACACACACACACACAGTGAACACACACACACACACACACACACACTGAACACACACACACACACTGAACACACACACACACACATGTATTGTTTTCATTGGTTTGTATAATGACAGGGTGTTTCTGTGTTTCACATCCTTGTTTGTGTTGTGTAACACTACACTGTGTGTTGGGTTTCACAGGGGTGAACACAACTGTCTGAGCAGAGGTCACAGGTGTAAAGAAAGAGACGTTCTCCTCCAGCTCATGCGGGTCTGTTCCCTGAGAACATTCCACCGCCTTTCACCTGCAGTTTGAGGTGAGCCAATCAAACGCTTTCATTGAGAGTTTGCCAAGGGCTTGTTCAATGGGGTCAAGGGGCGAGATACACACTATTCACTCTGTCTGAAGATAACTGCTCGTCAAGTTACACAACCAAAGGAACTATTGTCGACATGAGAACAGAGCTGCAGTGCTGAAGAAGTGAAGGTGTTTAATGATGTGTTCAGACACATGTGTGAAGAATGACACTCAGTTTAATCGTGACCTGTGTGAAACTCTATCAGCAGTTTCTTTATCTGCAAACTACACGTGTCATACTGAGACGACAGCAGTAGAACATATAAACTTAAACTTCAAACTTAATAATCAAACTTAATTATTTATTAAATCATTCATTAAAGAGAGATATATATGCATTAAGAATATGAAAAACATGTTCGACACATGTTTTATAAGGTTTAGCAATATAGTGGTGATTTAAGGACACTCAGTATTAAAGGATTGATAAATGGCATGAGTATGGTGTGCATGATAGAAGCTCTGGCATGAAGAGCATTTGAGGAGAATCTGATCATCATAAATCCCACGACAACACTCTATTTATAACCTTCATTAGCCCTCGTGTACTCCAGAGATTTACTGCACACAAGCCTCATATCTTCAGTCTGTGTCATGATGTTGTAGTTTATGTTCAGCATGTTTTTATTGGGAAAACATTTCAGACCGATCAATTTCTTTCAGATCACATTTGTGTCCTGACTCTAAAGACTGGAGTATAACTCAAACACAGAGGTACGTTTATTCTGTTCGTTTAAATGAATCGCAATAATTCACTGAGACACTAAATCTCTTCTCTGTTTTGTGTGTTTTATGTTGATGGATTGTGTCTGTGTTCTCTGGATATCTGTTCATCCCCTGGTGAGTGTTGAGTTTTCTCAGACATTTATCACTCAGAACCCAGGTTTGCTATTTATAGTTAACTGGTTATAACATTTAATCTGAGGGATCAGTCATTTATTCCAATTTGTGTAAAACAAAAGATATTCACAAAATAATATCTGAACTCAAAGTCATATTAAAATAAAACATGAAATTAAATGATACACTTGTTGTTTTTCACACAAATGTATGGTTTAGGAGTATTGTTAGTATTCAGGGATGTAGTTTGGTTTTAGGAGTATTGTTAGTAATCAGGGATGTAGTTTGGGTTTTAGGAGTATTGTTAGTAATCAGGGATGTAGTTTGGGTTTTAGGAGTATTGTTAGTTTACAGGGATGTAGTTTGGGTTTTATGAGCATTGTTAGTATTCAGGGATTTAGTTTTGGGATTAAGGAGTATTGTTAGTATTCAGGGATGTAGTTTTGGGATTAAGGAGTATTGTTAGTATTCAGGGATGTAGTTTGGTTTTAGGAGTATTGTTAGTATTCAGGGATGTAGTTTGGTTTTTAGGAGTATTGTTAGTATTCAGGGATGTAGTTTGGGTTTTAGGAGTATTGTTAGTATTCAGGGATGTAGTTTGGGTTTTAGGAGTATTGTTAGTATTCAGGGATGTAGTTTGGTTTTAGGAGTATTGTAAGTATTCAGGGATGTAGTTTGGGTTTTAGGAGTATTGTAAGTATTCAGGGATGTAGTTTTGGGATTAAGGAGTATTGTAAGTATTCAGGGATGTAGTTTGGGTTTTAGGACTATTGTTAGTATTCAGGGATGTAGTTTGGTTTTAGGAGTATTGTAAGTATTCAGGGATGTAGTTTGGGTTTTAGGAGTATTGTTAGTATTCAGGGATGTAGTTTTGGGATTAAGGAGTATTGTAAGTATTCAGGGATGTAGTTTGGGTTTTAGGAGTATTGTTAGTATTCAGGGATGTAGTTTGGTTTTAGGAGTATTGTTAGTATTCAGGGATGTAGTTTGGGTTTTAGGAGTATTGTAAGTATTCAGGGATGTAGTTTGGGTTTTAGGAGTATTGTTAGTTTACAGGGATGTAGTTTGGGTTTTATGAGCATTGTTAGTATTCAGGGATTTAGTTTTGGGATTAAGGAGTATTGTTAGTATTCAGGGATGTAGTTTGGGTTTTAGGAGTATTGTTAGTTTACAGGGATGTAGTTTGGGTTTTATGAGCATTGTTAGTATTCAGGGATTTAGTTTTGGGATTAAGGAGTATTGTTAGTATTCAGGGATGTAGTTTTGGGATTAAGGAGTATTGTTAGTATTCAGGGATGTAGTTTGGTTTTAGGAGTATTGTTAGTATTCAGGGATGTAGTTTGGGTTTTAGGAGTATTGTAAGTATTCAGGGATGTAGTTTGGGTTTTAGGAGTATTGTTAGTTTACAGGGATGTAGTTTGGGTTTTATGAGCATTGTTAGTATTCAGGGATTTAGTTTTGGGATTAAGGAGTATTGTTAGTATTCAGGGATGTAGTTTGGGTTTTAGGAGTATTGTTAGTTTACAGGGATGTAGTTTGGGTTTTATGAGCATTGTTAGTATTCAGGGATTTAGTTTTGGGATTAAGGAGTATTGTTAGTATTCAGGGATGTAGTTTTGGGATTAAGGAGTATTGTTAGTATTCAGGGATGTAGTTTGGTTTTAGGAGTATTGTAAGTATTCAGGGATGTAGTTTGGGTTTTAGGAGTATTGTTAGTATTCAGGGATGTAGTTTGGTTTTAGGAGTATTGTAAGTATTCAGGGATGTAGTTTGGGTTTTAGGAGTATTGTAAGTATTCAGGGATGTAGTTTGGGTTTTAGGAGTATTGTAAGTATTCAGGGATGTAGTTTGGGTTTTAGGAGTATTGTAAGTATTCAGGGATGTAGTTTGGGTTTTAGGAGTATTGTTAATATTCAGGGATGTAGTTTGGGTTTTATGAGTATTGTTAGTATTCAGGGATTTAGTTTTGGGATTAAGGAGTATTGTAAGTATTCAGGGATTTAGTTTTGGGATTAAGGAGTATTGTTAGTATTCAGGGATTTAGTTTTGGGATTAAGGAGTATTGTTAGTATTCAGGGATGTAGTTTGGGTTTTAGGAGTATTGTTAGTATTCAGGGATGTAGTTTGGTTTTAGGAGTATTGTAAGTATTCAGGGATGTAGTTTGGTTTTAGGAGTATTGTTAGTAATCAGGGATGTAGTTTGGGTTTTAGGAGTATTGTAAGTATTCAGGGATGTAGTTTGTGTTTTAGGAGTATTGTTAATATTCAGGGATGTAGTTTGGGTTTTATGAGTATTGTTAGTATTCAGGGATTTAGTTTTGGGATTAAGGAGTATTGTTAGTATTCAGGGATTTAGTTTTGGGATTAAGGAGTATTGTTAGTATTCAGGGATGTAGTTTGGTTTTAGGAGTATTGTAAGTATTCAGGGATGTAGTTTGGGTTTTAGGAGTACTGTTAGTATTCAAGGATGTAGTTTGGGTTTAGGAGTATTTTAAGTATTCAGGGATGTAGTTTGGGTTTTAGGAGTATTGTTAATATTCAGGGATGTAGTTTGGGTTTTATGAGTATTGTTAGTATTCAGGGATTTAGTTTTGGGATTAAGGAGTATTGTTAGTATTCAGGGATTTAGTTTTGGGATTAAGGAGTATTGTTAGTATTCAGGGATGTAGTTTGGTTTTAGGAGTATTGTTAGTAATCAGGGATGTAGTTTGGGTTTTAGGAGTATTGTAAGTATTCAGGGATGTAGTTTGGGTTTTAGGACTATTGTTAATATTCAGGGATGTAGTTTGGTTTTATGAGTTTTGTTAGTATTCAGGGATGTAGTTTGGATTTATGAGTATTGTTAGTATTCAGGGATGTAGTTTGGTTTTAGGAGTATTGTAAGTATTCAGGGATGTAGTTTGGTTTTAGGAGTATTGTTAGTAATCAGGGATGTAGTTTGGGTTTTAGGAGTATTGTAAGTATTCAGGGATGTAGTTTGGGTTTTAGGAGTATTGTAAGTATTCAGGGATGTAGTTTGGGTTTTAGGAGTATTGTAAGTATTCAGGGATGTAGTTTGGGTTTTAGGAGTATTGTAAGTATTCAGGGATGTAGTTTGGTTTTAGGAGTATTGTAAGTATTCAGGGATGTACTTTGGGTTTTAGAAGTATTGTTAGTATTCATGGATTTAGTTTGGGTTTTAGGAGTATTGTTAGTATTCAGTGATGTAGTTGGGATTTATGAGTATTGTTAGTATTCAGGGATGTAGATTGGGTTCTATGAGTATTGTTAGTATTAAAGGATGTAGTTTGGGTTTTAGGAGTATTGTAAGTATTCAGGGATGTAGTTTGGTTTTAGGAGTATTGTAAGTATTCAGGGATGTACTTTGGGTTTTAGAAGTATTGTTAGTATTCATGGATTTAGTTTGGGTTTTAGGAGTATTGTTAGTATTCAGTGATGTAGTTGGGATTTATGAGTATTGTTAGTATTCAGGGATGTAGATTGGGTTCTATGAGTATTGTTAGTATTCAGGGATGTAGTTTGGGTTTATGAGTATTGTTAGTATTCAGGGATTTAGTTTTGGGATTAAGGAGTATTGTTAGTATTCAGGGATGTAGTTTGGGTTTTGGGAGTATTGTTAGTATTCAGGGATGTGGTTTTGGGATTAAGAAGTATTGTTAGTACTCAGGGATGTAGTTTGGGTTTTAGAAGTATTGTTAGTATTCAGGGATGTAGTTTGGGTTTTAGGAGTATTGTTAGTATTCAGGGATGTAGTTTGGTTTTTAGGAGTATTGTAAGTATTCAGGGATGTAGTTTGGTTTTTAGGAGTATTGTTAGTATTCAGGGATGTAGTTCGGATTTTTCGGGTATTGTTAGTATTCTAGTTTTGGGGTTTTAGGAGTATTGTTAGTGTTCAGGGATGTAGTTTGGGTTTTAGGAGTATTTTTAGTATTCAGGGATGTAGTTTGGATTTAGGAGTATTGTAAGTATTCAGGGATGTGGTTTGTGATTTATGAGTATTGTTAGTATTCAGGGATTGAGTTTTGGGATTAAGGAGTATTGTTAGTATTCAGGGATGTACTTTGTGATTTATGAGTATTGTTAGTATTCCGGGATTTAGTTTTGGGATTAAGGAGTATTATTAGTATTCAGGGATGTAGTTTGGTTTTAGGAGTATTGTAAGTATTCAGGGATGTAGTTTGGATTTAGGAGTATTGTAAGTATTCTGGGATGTACTTTGGGTTTTAGGAGTATTGTAAGTATTGAGGGATGTAGTTTGGGTTTATGAGTATTGTTAGTATTCAGGGATGTAGTTTGGGTTTATGAGTATTGTTAGTATTCAGCGATGTAGTTTGGGTTTTAGGAGTATTGTTAGTATACAGGGATGTAGTTTGGATTTAGGGGTATTGTTATTATTCAGCGATGTAGTTTGGGTTTTAGGAGTATTGTTAGTATACAGGGATGTACTTTGGGTTTTAGGAGTATTGTAAGTATTCAGGGATGTACTTTGGGTTTTAGGAGTATTGTAAGTATTCAGGGATGTAGTTTGGGTTTTAGGAGTATTGTTAGTATTCAGGGATGTAGTTTGGTTTTAGGAGTATTGTAAGTATTCAGGGATGTAGTTTGGTTTTAGGAGTATTGTAAGTATTCAGGGATGTAGTTTGGGTTTTAGGAGTATTGTTAGTATTCAGGGATGTAGTTTGGTTTTAGGAGTATTGTAAGTATTCAGGGATTTAGTTTGGGATTAAGGAGTATTGTTAGTATTCAGGGATGTAGTTTGGTTTTAGGAGTATTGTAAGTATTCAGGGATGTACTTTGGGTTTTAGGAGTATTGTTAGTTTACAGGGATGTAGTTTTGCGATTAAGGAGTATTGTTTGTAGTCAGGGATGTAGTTTGGTTTTAGGAGTATTGTAAGTATTCAGGGATGTAGTTTGGTTTTAGGAGTATTGTAAGTATTCAGGGATGTAGTTTGGGTTTTAGGGGTATTGTTAGTAATCAGGGATGTAGTTTAGGGTTTAAGGAGTATTGTTAGTAATCAGGGATGTAGTTTAGGGTTTAAGGAGTATTGTTAGTAGTCAGGGATGTAGTTGAGTTTTAGGGGTATTGTTAGTAATCAGGGATGTAGTTTAGGGTTTAAGGAGTATTGTAAGTATTCAGGGATGTAGTTTAGGGTTTTAGGAGTATTGTTAGTATTCAGGGATGTAGTTTAGGGTTTAAGGAGTATTGTTAGTATTCAGGGATGTAGTTTAGGGTTTATGAGTATTGTTAGTATTCAGGGATGTACTTTGGGTTTGAGATCTGAATTAAAAAAACATGTCTTAAAATTTCTTTGTGGCCTTATATTCACATGTTAATTATTCAATTATAGGCACAGCAGTATTTTACAGTTGAAACACTCACTATGATTTAATATTCTATAAAAAGTGAATGTTGAAATGTTTGTGATTTTTTTAGAATAACATTAGAAAAGGTTTGTGTCACAGTAACATCATGATTATCTCTGCACATGTGTGTGTGTGTTATTGTTTAGAGTTTAATCCGTAAGTTGGCGCTGTTGAACTTTACTCTGGTCTCACTGTCTCTCTCTCTCTGGTCTCTCTCTCTCTCTCTCTGGTCTCTCTCTGGTCTCTCTCTCTCTCTCTCTGGTCTCACTCTCTGGTCTCTCTCTCTCTCTGGTCTCTCTCTCTCTGGTCTCTCTCTCTCTCTATCTGGTCTCTCTCTCTCTCTCTCTGGTCTCTCTCTCTGGTCTCTCTCTCTCTGGTCTCTCTCTCTCTCTGGTCTCTCTCTCTCTGGTCTCTCTCTGGTCTCTCTCTCTGGTCTCTCTCTCTGGTCTCTCTCTCTCTGGTCTCTCTCTCTGGTCTCTCTCTCTGGTCTCTCTCTCTCTCTCTCTGGTCTCTCTCTCTCTGGTCTCTCTCTTGTCTCTCTCTCTGGTCTCTCTCTCTGGTCTCTCTCTCTCTGGTCTCTCTCTCTGGTCTCTCTCTCTGGTCTCTCTCTCTGGTCTCTCTCTCTGGTCTCTCTCTGGTCTCTCTCTCTCTCTCTCTGGTCTCTGTCTGGTCTCTCTCTGGTCTCACTCTCTGGTCTCACTCTCTGGTCTCTCTCTCTCTGGTCTCTCTCTCTCTGGTCTCACTCTCTGGTCTCTCTCTCTGGTCTCTCTCTCTGGTCTCTCTCTCTCTGGTCTCTCTCTCTCTGGTCTCTCTCTCTCTGGTCTCTCTCTCTGGTCTCTCTCTCTGGTCTCTCTCTCTCTGGTCTCTCTCTCTGGTCTCTCTCTCTGGTCTCTCTCTCTGGTCTCTCTCTCTGGTC
>CM065656.1:21738177-21795677 GCA_033220385.1 Triplophysa yarkandensis
GATGTTGTAAAGATGGTTTGGTGTTTTCTTCAGTATTGTTTCTTTTTCTTGATAACTCAATCATATTCTTTTGTAGTTTTATCTGTGTAGTGTCTATAGAGCTATATCTGTCATCTGTTCAGAACAGTCCCCTATCTTGGGATAGTTGATAAAATCTCATTTTGATAAACTCACTGTATTGTTTGGGTCTACACTACTGGTCCAGATCACACTTTTATAATCAACCTTCAGCTAACCAGACACATCTTAACAGTTTTGAACAGACAAATGACAGACAAGGTTTTGTTGGATCAGTGTGGTACACCTGTCTGTGTCTGTTGTTGTTGGTCAGAGTCTGTTTTCACCAGACTGAACGTTTGTTTGGTCGTGGGTTGTCTGTGCAGTGGGCTAACATTTTCGGACCAACGCTTACAAACTCTGTCTCAATCTGCAAACCTTGCCTCTTTTTTTTTGCTCGCCATCTTATCATGTGAAGAATGACATGCATGGACATCAGTAACAATACAATTTTGATCGTGGTAACAGGGTTTTAGCAGATTTGCTAATCCCAACTGCCAACGTCTGTCGTTGTCTGGCAGCATTTTTCTGTGCAGTATGAACCGGGCTTTAGAAATTATTCGGGTATTCTGGATTCTTAGTCACGTACTTAAAGGGATGCTAACAAATTCTTATATTATAGATGCTGGCAATTCTGCATTTCTGTATTAAAACGTTGATCAGAAAGATGATAAAAAAAGCAGCAACAGTTAAATCTTGTCTGTACTTAATGTGAAAGAAAGTTAATAATAATCTGAGAGTTCTTCCTCACTGGATGCAGTGGGACAAATGCCTTAACAGGTCTCTCCACTGTATCATTAGGGCCAGATCACACCAAATGTGCTTTAATAGGGTTTAGCGGACGCACGCCGGGCCTGCGGAGTGCTCTGAGCACTTTGAATTAACTCGGGGTAGAAAAGCGTTTGACGTCATATGTCATTTTTATTTTGTCCATTCAAATGAATGGAGGTGGCGGGCTTCCATCCAACGTGGTGAACTTTACAGTTGCCTGCAGAGACCGTAGAAATGGAGGAGAAACTTTTCGTGGCTAATGACGGTTAATCAAGAAAGTTTAGAACAAGAACCCTCTGCTTGGACACTAAATGACATTTAACAGCAACTAAAGCACTGACGCTATAACCCTTAATTGATAGGACAGTGTATTCAGATGCCTCGCGACAATAATAAAAAATACACCGCACTGCTGCTCTTTTCAAACTCAACAAATAATCAGCTCAGTGCATCTCGTGTTTCTGTACCTTAAAAACGTGTTTTTTTATGATCAGCCCCTTATACTGTTACACTGGTAATTACTACAATAGAAAGGCAGCGTGTCATTCCTGCTGGACGCCTGTTGTTCTCTGTATTTGCCTGCTGTGGCATGATGGGAAAAGATTGCTTAATCATTCGGAAGGCTTGTGGGAATATCTGTTGCTACAGCAACATCCATTCAGCGCGTGCAGTGGGTTACATCAGATCATCTTCATAGAGACATCCCACACATGCAGAAGGGTTGAGCTTTAAAGTTTCCTATAATATTATATATTACTATTATATTAATATATTGACCTTCCGCTATGAAGTCAGGAAAAAAGTGCAGGAAATAATGATGCATCAAGATCCAGACTTGGACGTTCCTGGATCGATTTATAAATGTTGAAAACTGTTCTCAGTGTCAGGAGATCATTTCTGAAGTGTTCTTAAGACGCCTTACACCCGTTTACTCTACAGTGATAGGTGTACACTGTACAATGCTTGTGAGTCACTTTGCATAAATGCGTCAAAATGTATAAATGTAAATTTAAAATCTTTATCTGCCAGTCCTCCACGACATGTGACTGTAGCTCTTACAGATGAACACCCGTGACGCACTATCACACACGAACTGTGCGGTTGTTGAGCACCATTGTCCCCCGAGCCTGTAATCAAATGGAACCAGACCCAAGCACGCTTCCATCATTTTAATGCTATAGCTTAAGTAAACATAAAATGCCTCTCAACACAATGTATTCCATCGTAATATTTAATTTATTTGCAGTAAGCGTCCTTTCACTTTCACATACTGTATAAGAGTAAACGGCTCTCTAAGATTCATTCGCACTGCAATATCATAAATCGTTGCATTATGACTGACAAGATAAATATTTGGAATAGTTTTTGGTGCTGTGACAAATGTCTGTAAGTTTTAGTGATGTGTTTTAGAGGTCAATCACAGTGACAGCTAAAGTCTGCAGAGGAAGAAACTGGTACATAATGTAGGTCATGCTGTCTGTTTCGTGCTCCGGTACATGTTAGGTTAGTGATATTTTCTCCTGCATATTTTATTTGTATATGGCATGATTGACACACCACGCATGTGTTATACAGGTTGTGTTTACAAGGTTGTTCATAAAAGCTGAAATAAACCCAGATGTCGGCATTTAAAGTATCTTCATGGAGCAGATTGAATTACTCGCCTCCCTCAGTCATTGTTTTCTACTGTAAGAAAGCACTTGTGTGGCAAAAACATCAGAAGAGCATCAGTATGTTGTAAATGGTTATATTCTTTTATTGAACCCGTCCTGAACTGTGGAATAACTTGCTCTTCTGCTGATAGCGGCTGAAGTAGCTCTTCGCTCTAGCCAAAGTTCTCAGAATTCTCAGTCTGAGCTCGACTTAAGCATGTTTTTACATGACGCTGTTTTATTTTCATCAAACACAGCCTTTCTTACTGTTACAGCCAGTTTTGTTACAAATGGCAAACTAAATACAATAGCACTAATGTAATGAAATACGAATAACTTAGAAAGAGTTTGGAGTGTTTATTATGTAGTTAATAGACAGTCTGAATACAAACTGTGATCAAGGGTTTCAATCAACTGTTTAAACTGTTGAAGTGATAGTTAAAGGTTTTTCTGAACGTACATTGAATTTGAACATGGATACAATGAACACCATTAAAGAGAATATATAGGTTTTTAAAATCGTGCATTTTCCCTCGCACATGTCATTTTATTTACATTTAACGTTTGAATATATAGGTTGTCCACATTCACAGGTCCAACTCTCTAACTATCAGTACATAACTGACCCCACTCAAATATACATTTATTCACTTGGCAGACACTTTTCTGCAAAGTGACTTACAAGTGTTATGCAGTGCCAATTATCACTGCACTGACACTGGGATTGGAACCCGCAACTAACAAGCCCATCTCTCTAACCACAGGAACACAACTAACCCCCGTTTACAACACGCACAACCTTTAGTGGTCCTGAAGTTTAGACCTGTGTCTCACCTGGATAACATCATTTGTAACTGTGAGCAGAAGTTTTATTAAGCATTATATTCATTCATTATTTACTTTTTATAAACATTATATAGTTCCATTCACTTAGAAACTAAAAACATGAAACATAACGTTCATTAAATGAAAATATTACACAACAATATATCAAAAACTATGCGTCTAATAAAAAGCTCTCGTCCTCCTCGACATGCCAGTCATCGCACCTGACAGACTTGCACCTTACAAACACAACAAAATGAAAAACTACAACTACATTGTGCTTCACAAGTATGATTTCTGTGAAAGTAAAGAAGGTAATTATTTTATAAATTGTTAAACAAGAAAAAAATGTGTAGGTAAAAGAAAAAATAATTGAGCATTTGATAAGCTAATAATTACTCCGTCCCAGATACTATCGACTATCCATGAAAGAGAATTCGCACAACTTTATTAAACATTCTCTCTTTGAGACTGAAGAAAGAAAGCAGGAGCCGTGGGTTTGGCATGTTTCCCAATGTAGTTAAAAACAGATTATCTGTAGGACCCCAAATTACTGACTAAAGCTGTCACATTAACTCCAGAAGAAGCGGATGGGATAAAAGTGTTGTAGTTTGAAGTTGAACCCACAGACTACATTTATTCATTTATTCATTCAGTTACTGTAGGAAGACTTATTCTTAAAGGTTTTCTATCTCAAATGTGGTTTTGTGTAAATATCAAAACTGTGGATTATTCGCAGGGTTCCCTTATCGGGTACTACTGATAGATGTTCTAACTCTACACAACTGTCCCTCTACACAGAAGACTTTTCCTGCCGTGTATGATATATATTTTTTATTACTTCTTAGAAGTGTGAAATATTAGGCAAGGTTTCACTGCGTGATGGCGCGGGTGAGAGGCATTCGGGCGAGTAAACAGTAATGTTACCAGTCCGATCCGGCCTTGCTGTAGCCTCGTTCTCCGAGATTAGAAATGATCTGATTAAATCTGATGGAAGCTGTTTTTTTCACATGATCGCTCTGAACCGCGAACAGACGGTCAATCGTGTTTCTCTGTCCCAGACGATCTCTTTTCTTGCCAGCAGCGCAGGCAAAACTAAGGGAAAGTTGTTAAAGCTAATGCTAGGGCACTAGCCTGTCTGTTAGCCTCAAAGTATTGACTGTTAATGTGGCTGTACAACGCAGCAAATATAAACAGCTTTTGAAGCAAAACTATGTCTAATGACATGACAACTTGTCTGTTACAGTATGAACACATAGAGAGTATTCCTTGACGGGCTTTACATAGGTGATACTAATGAAAGTCATTGACAGACCTTGGCGGTAGTCATTACACGGCATCATGTGAGACCAGTTTGCAAAACCCCAGTCTCTATGCTTTTAAACAGGACCATATCTTTAGCTTTATAAAGTTTGACTGCATCTCTAACTTTTTGTCCGTTGTTTGCTGGATCTGTCATATTTTTTCCCTTAAATGATTCCGTCATTTTGAGCTGTTTATGTTCTAGCTCATCATGAGATGCAGATGCGCGAGGTTTTACCGACCTGAGTGCAGTTATTTGGATGTTTCATTTGAAGATGATTGAAAAGATTTGTCGTATACCCTCCTGTCATTCCAAAAACTGTGCAACAAAGTTGACATAAAAATTTGCTTTGTGACTTATCAGACAGACAAACCATTGCCACACTGCTTTCTAAATGTAAGAACCCACATGTTACTCCACAAAGATATAAGTGTACTCAATAAAGCAATTACGCCCACCCGCAAAATAAAAGTCCAGTTAACCACATAACGTTTTTTTTAAATGCACAAAAAATAGTATTTTTGTTAAATATAATTAGACTTAAAATGCAAAGAAGAGCAGTGGATCTAAGGTACGAGTTTATATAAGCATAGTTGTATAATAATAATGCTGTGTTTTATGGATTTTTTTAAGGTTCAAAACCTTGTAGGATTTTTTTTGTTCTTGAAATTATTATTTAATATGTTGGCACAAGTTCCTTTGCCGTATTGAAAATGGATAACATAGAACGTAAAAAACTGAAATTTTTTAGGTGAAAGATGAAAACCGATTAACAGGTTACTAACAAGATTGTATTTGTAAAGAAAAAACTGCCAACATTTCAAAACTAAAAGAATTTGGTCTATACAACTGTTGGTTACAAAAGAAATGTGTCTTGTAAAAATAGCAGCAGTTGGTTGTGCCTAAATAACATTTCAGTTTTATTCAGAACAAGGTCCGGTCTTTATTATACATAAGTTAATCGTCTTTTAGAATGTAAATCTGGTAGACACAGATCATAAATATCAGTCGCTGTCTAAATCTTATGAGAATGTTTCTTCCCATATAATACATTTCACAAACTGATGGAGACCAAGACACATTTTTATAGGAAATATATTATAATAAGACCAAGCACTGTGCTGTTCATGTTTTTGAAGAGATTGTGTGTGTGTAAAGTTCAGGTTTAGTGTGTTTTTAGAGCTTGTGTTGCCCAGTGACATCTAGAAATCCTATAAATGGCTTTATTCTGAGTCTGAAACATCAGAACGGGTCACAAATACCTATGGTTAGCGGTTACTATGGTGACGTACATGCACCACTGTTGCAGTAAACCCAGTTTTACCCTCCAGAGTAAGATGAGTGTGTTCCACTCGACCGCACTAACGTGACGTGAATACAAGAGTTTCACAACAGAAGAATGGTCATTCACATATGAGAACAGAGAGAAGTTCAGACAAAACCAGTGTGAACCTGACAGTCCAGTTTATAGAATATCTTTCATACTTGAATATGGAAAATTATCTTGCAAATGACTCGTGACCTAATGATTAGGGATGTGACAGTGTTCATTGTTACCCATCGATTAGTAGACATCTGTAAACACCGGTGGGGCTGTTTGGCCATTCAGATTGTGATATTTCTCTTTTAAGTTAGCAGCTTTTCATATTGTCTGGTGAGTGTGGTGATGAGTTCTCGAATCGATTGCTTTTGATTGAAAATGAACACATTTTTTGCAGATGTGTCTCGTCACTGCATTGGTGCATGCTTTCCATCTACTTTCCCTCTTACGTTTATGGTGTGACACTTAAGTAAACACAGAGAAAGCCATCACTCTCAGCATCATGTATACACATTGAACTGAATACATGTAAATATTAATTTTGTGTCTTTACAGTGGATTTTGTCACCATTGTCAATGTCACTTTTATTTCTATAGCCCTTTAGACAAGATACATTGCATGAAAGCAGCTTTACAACAATAATTAGTAATACAGTGTGTCATAATGCTTAATGATAGTTAAAGGCATTTCATTATTGAATTCTGGGTGGTCATCTTTGTTCAGTTTAAATGGTGTCTGTGCATTCATGTTCAATTCGTGGATGTCCTCTTTGTCTACTTTAAAAGTGTCTGTGCGTACAAATTAATGTGAAGGTCAAGGCACACACTGTAGTGAAGTGAAGTGACGTGACGTATTACCAAGTATGGTGTTCCATACTTGGAATTTGTGCTCTGCATTTAACCCATCCAGTAAGTGAACACACACACACTGTGAACACACACCCGGAGCAGTGGGCAGCCATGCCACGGCGCCCGGGGAGCAGTGGGGGGGACGGTGCCTTGCTCAAGGGACTCACCTCAGTCGTGGTATTCCCGCTGGTTCGGAGTCTCGAACCAGCAACCTTCGGATCACAAGTCCAAGACTCGAACCACCAGGCCACGACTGCCCCTAAACCAGGCCACGACTGCCCCTATTCAATGATCAATCCACTCATTTAGTCTTTATGTACACACGCACAGTTGAGCTAAAGCAAGAGAAAAACTGAAATATCTCAAGCTTGTGAAGCTATGTTTATTATCTCTGGATTCGCCACCTTCATCCAACAAAGTTTACAGGATGCCTCATAAAGGTGTTTGAGTTCCCTATTTGTAGTGAGTTTAAATCCAAAACACTGCCAAATAGGAACATTTGCTTTTTACTTCAGAAACTAATATTGCACCATGTGCGACTCGTCTTTTTCTCCTAAAATTATAAATAAATTGACTCTTGCTGCGCAAATTCCTTACTCATTTCCCTGTTCTTTACTGTGACACTATGTTTAATGTTTGCGGGGATAGTGTCCCGTTGGGCAAGTTATGTCATCAATGGGCAGTTGATCACCGTGGTTCAACAGAGACATACACTAGACTATCACAACAAGCCTACTAATGAAAATCACAAGTTAAAGATTTAAAAGAATGCACCAAAAATGGACCACATTGAACATGTCTCTCTCTCGCTCTCTCTCTCTCTCTCTCTCTCTCTCTCTGGTCTCTCTCTCTCTGGTCTCTCTCTGGTCTCTCTCTCTCTCTGGTCTATCTCTCTCTCTCTGGTCTATCTCTCTCTCTCTGGTCTCTCTCTCTCTCTGGTCTCTCTCTCTGGTCTCTCTCTCTCTCTCTCTGGTCTATCTCTCTCTCTCTGGTCTCTCTCTCTCTCTGGTCTCTCTCTCTGGTCTCTCTCTCTCTCTCTCTGGTCTATCTCTCTCTCTCTGGTCTCTCTCTGGTCTCTCTCTCTGGTCTCTCTCTCTGGTCTCTCTCTCTCTCTCTCCCTCTCTCTCTGGTCTCTCTCTCTGGTCTCTCTCTCTCTCTCTGGTCTCTCTCTCTCTCTCTCTCTCTCTCTCTCTCTCTCTCTCTCTTTCTCTGGTCTCTCTCTCTCTCTCTGGTCTCTCTCTCTCTCTCTCTCTCTCTCTCTCTCTCTCTCTCTCTCTCTCTCTCTCTCTCTCTCTGGTCTCTCTCTCTCTCTCTGGTCTCTCTCTCTCTCTGGTCTCTCTCTCTCTCTCTCTCTCTCTCTCTCTTTCTCTGGTCTCTCTCTCTCTCGTACAGATGATATCTCTTGTGATTTGAAAATTTGTTTTTCTGTCTTTATGACAAACATTATTTTGTGCTCTGCATCAGAAAACTCTTGTACATTTTAGGGAAGGCTTCCCTTTAACAAATCCACTTAAACGTAAACTCTCAAACCTCTACACATGCAATGAAGCATCTGCCTACATTGGCTGGTAAAGGTTTTGGGCACTCAGTTTGGTTTGGGTCCATTTTGTCTCTCTTGGCTGGGTAGGAATGCTTGATGTCATATAATGATGTCAGATCTAGTGACATCAGATCTTTCTCGATTCTTTTCTCAAAAGATCTTCAGTGATGATAGTGGAATGTACTGAGATATGTTTATTTCACAAGTATTTAATATTGACAATTATCCAGTGTCTGACATTTATGATGTAAAGATGTCCATTAAGAAACATATTAAATCTTCAAAGAAGGCATTAGAAGTTTTATTAATTACCTTTTTAGTTTGCCTCTCCCTTAAAGACATGTTGGATATTATGTGACTGTCTAATGTGTTGTCACCATCTTATTACTGTAGTAACTGAGTGACTTTTAAAGATAGGTGGGACGATGCATCTAAAGCAGTTGAGCTGTGTATACTTACTAATAAATCAGTATTAATTGAATATTTTTCAAATATTCTAGAAACATGTTTGTCAGCTTGTACTTCTTTAAAGAATAACGTCTTGGGTCTGCACGATTAATTAGGTTTGCGATTAAATTGCTTTTTGACAAAATGCCAAGGATTCAAATAAGTGTGGGCATGTTGAGTTTCATGTGACACATTAATCATTTCAAAGACCTCAGGCTGAACAAAAAATAAAACACAAATATATATGTTTTCATTAAGTAAAATGATGGAACTGCCTTTCACTGTAAAACATCGTCTCTAACCAAAACATCTGAATGTTTGTTACTTAGGGTGGTCAGTAGGGCTGCAACTAACCATCATTTTAACAATCAATTAATCTGTCTTTTTTACATTTTTTGATGAATCGATGAATTGAATAAAAACCAAAGAGCATTCATTTCCAACCATTAATCCAAAAACAGAACATGTTGCTCTTTGAGCTGTTACTATTATAATAAAATAAAAAAAAAATGTACGAACACAAAAAGCATACACATGTATGATTAAAGTTTGCTTGAAGCATATTGCTTAAATAATTACAATAGTTTCAGTGGAGCTAGACAAGTAATCGTTAAAGATCTCAATCTCGATTTAATCCCACTATCGATTCTAATCCGCCATTTTTACATTTCTGGTGATTATATTTCAGGGCTGTGCTCTTGTTAGTGTCACTGCTTTCGTCTGGAACTTAGATGCAGAAACCAAAGAGAATGATTAAAACATGCGCAGGTACATCTGACAGGAACACCAACCTGGTTTTAGTACCAAAAAGAGAATCCTACACCGCTTTTTTACGGACTCAGAACAGATGATAGCTAAACTCTCTAAAGTAATCTTTAACCCCTCTGCACCAATGGGTAACACCAATAAACTGTAAAATCACTTCAAACGTCAATACTGTTGTTACAGTTTACTCAAAATAACAAAACAATGATCTTTTAGTGTTAGAGTTCATGCATGTCCACAGCTTAAGAACGCAATGGCGTATTACATTACTTGTTGAAAAACTTTAGGATGCCTTTATTGTTAAATAAAAGATGGACAATGGACGCAGGAGTTCATAAGGTGCCCGTGTATCAGCACAAGCAGCGAGACCTGATGATTGACAGGTCAAAGTGGAGGAGAGCTTTTGTTAAAAGGCTTAATTTCTTCTTTTAATACAGGGTTTTTCTTGACTCAAAATATAGCTGCGGCGGTACCATCCCAATCATGTGCATGCAACCACTACGTTGTACTTTGAATCATTATTAAAGAGTATGTTGTTTTCAGTGAGGCTGAAAGGCATAAAAAATGTAACATGTTATTTTAATTAACATGTATATTTTTATGGTTATTATTATTGTGTTATCTGTTTGTGGCTCTCCAAATAGTCTAGATACTTGAAGTTTATAATGCTGTGCAATGCAAAGGAAAGTTGCCTGAACTTCCTAAACAATTTAAATGAATTTACTAGATTAAGTCCAGTTTATCATCTGCTCCTCTCGCTTCGTTTCCTTGTGCTGTGACCCCAACTTAACAAGCCAGAGGCAACAGCACAAAGGAACCAAAACTCTATCTATGACTAACCTTGGGAGAAACCAGGCTCAGTAGGTGGGCCAGTTCTCCTCTGACCAGACGAACCTGTGATAGTGTCCCAATGGTCATCTGAGGAAAGGTCTTTGCAGGGATCTGTATCCTGTGCTCTAGTTGTCCTGGTCTCCGCTGCTCTCAGGGCTGTAGGGGAATTTGACCGATACGTACTGGATCTGTGACTGCAATACCTTCTGATCTGAACGCAAGCTGGATCTTGTGGCTTCGATGAGATTGGATTAAGAAAGAAACAGACTAATATTAGAGTAGATGCCATTCTTCTAACGATATAGCAAATATGTTGTGTTGTGGAGAGTTCCCGGTTCCAGTTTTCTTCATTTATGCAGCCTAATAATCCTTAAACGGATTTGAATATTAGAAGCATGTTAGTATTTATGTGTAAAGCCAGGTTAAAGAGATGGGTTTTTAATCTAGATTTAAACTGCAAGAGTGTATCTGCCTCCTGAACACTATTAGGGAAGTTATTCCATAGTTTAGGTGCCAAGTAGGAAAAGGATCTGCCGCCGGCAGACGATTGGAGGATGTAACAGGAGGGTGGAGTTGTAATTTAACAGGAGCTCATTCAAATACTGAGGTGCCAAACCATTCAAGGCTTTATTAGTAATAAGCACAATATAAAAATCTATACGATGTTTGATAGGGAGCCAGTGCAATGTTGACAGGACCGGAGTAATGTGGTCGTACTTCCTGGTTCTTGTAAGAACATTCTGGACTAACTGTAATTTGTTTACTAAGTGTACAGAACATCAACCCAATAAATCATTGCAATAGTTCAACCTTGAGGTCATAAATGCACAGATTAACATTTCTGCATTTGATATTGAGATTATAAGACATAATTTTAAAATCTTCTCTGTCAGTCTAGCTATTTCCCTGCTTTTATCCCATGTGAATCCCTCATCAGTGACAGATACATGGGACAAGAAATGCAAATAATAGTAGCAGGAGAAGCCATTACTCGCGTGCTTGATTTAATAATATATCCACAGTTGTTTGATGGACTAGTGAAAAAAAACTGCAGCGAGTAGGAGAAAATAAGCGAAACCTATAACAAGAGTAAATAATATATTTGATAAAGTTCTGGTGGAGCTCTCATGTGTCCATGTCCATGCCCGTCTGTCCAAACACTTCCATGAAGTCATTTCAGTCATAGCAAGCACCAGCACTCAAGAACTGAATTATTTCTAACATTGGAGACTTATAATGTATTTAAAAATCTTAACAGAGATTGATGATAATGCAGAAAATATTTGCAGAGAAAGGAGAACCTGTCTAAAGTCACAAATTTCTTGCTGTTCATCACACTGACTTGTTTTCTCCTCATGCGATTTAATATTATAGTCTGTTCTAACTTACAAATGGTAAAGGTGGTTTCTAAGAATCATCAGACGTTTCTGCACATAACGTAAACTAAGAGACAATAGAAATATACATTTATTACAGGTACAAGTCTCCGTAAGAAGTAAATAAATGCCATTTATGGTGAAGTCTGTAGAAAAGCTGCGGTTCAGATGTGGTCTTACAAACCCTGGAGGTGTGAAAGAAATATGACCATGCACTGCTTCTGCACTGCCTGCACTTGTGTCCTGAGAACGGTCTGAAACTGGTGTGAGCTGGAAATAATATTGAGTTTGATTTTCCAAGGTAGTGATGTACTTATGCAAGCGTTACTTTGACAACACGGCGGGAATTCGGTTGAAACACACGCCACTGTGTGACTTGCTGAGATTCATTCAGGTTTCATTTTAGCAGCAATAATCTGCAACACACACACACACACACACACACACGTGTTAGTGATCATGAATTATTCATTACTTTACTGCAGTAGGATCAATTAGGAGATGCTCGGGTTTATTTAAACTCATAATCGAGGGCAGTTTGTTCCCCTCCACCGACTGCTATTAAAGGCATCACGTCTTTCATTCTGTCCTCTGTGTATTCAGACATTCTCTTTCTCTCTCTTTGACCTCCTTTTACTGCTGCCGAGAAGACAAGACAAACTGCTAGCGTAACCAGCAGCTGTTCGTATCCATAGTATCCGACAGCAGCAAGATGGTCAACCATGCAAACCTTTCTTCATGTCAAACACTGGGACTTCATTAGCATGAGCACTAAAAGGAGGGTTAACTGATTTCTGGAAAAGCTCAAGAAAAGTCCTGCTGAGTACCCAAACAAACGTATAGTCAATATGCAGCAAGGGCTGTGTCTGCTCATAATGATGGGGAGGAGAGCAAGTGGGCATAAGGAAGACTGTAGAAAGAGGGATGTCTTATTTAATACATAAAAATAAAGTGTTTGTGCAGAATAAAAGCGGGGCAAGGTAATGTTTATAAAGACTTTCTAACAGAGACCGGTTGGCGCGAGTGCTTGAGGACAGCAGTGTGGGAAACATGGCATTTCTAAGAATTAGCTCATTTATCACAGATCATTATGTTATATGCATTTCACAGCCCTAGTAAAAACGGAGAGCTGTCTGAATAGTTTTATATTCTAAAACATCATATATGTCTTAAATTGTCGTTAATACATTATACCAAGATACCAGTGCTTCTACTTTCATTTGTTTTGTATCTAATAGAAAATAAGAAGAAAAAGGTAGTCGTTTTAATGTTTTTTTCTCTTGACACATTTTTACCTTTGAAAAATATTAGCATAGGCATAAGTAACGTTTGCCTATTTAAAATTCTTTGGTTGCAACCTATTGGATTTATAGGTCACAATCGTCACACCACTCTTAATCAAACGCAAGTGCACTTCATTATTTCAGTCAACTTTGTTATTGTTCACAGTACAAGCATAGACAGTAAAAAAAGTTAATTACTAAAATGTTTATATTTGTTAGAAAATATTGTGGCAAACTATGAAATAAAAAATTGTAATGTTTCATTTTTCTAAAAAAAAAAGGCCAACAATAAGTTGTTTTCCATTTTAAGGAATATGTCTTATATATTGTATATTGAATATTTCTCTTTAATTAAGCAAAAATATGTTTTATCTGATTACTTGATTTATCAACAGAATTTTGCTTGCCTTGCAATACTTGAATGCCAAATGCCGCCATGCATTTAAATAACACCTCATGCTGATCAATGTTACATTTACGTCACTTAAAATACAAATGTATCATCATAGGTGGGACTTTTTTTTGCAGCATTTCATATTGCCAGTTGTGTGTGGTCATGAGGTTTCCAACCGATTGCTTCTTAAACATATTGAACAACAAGTAATCGATTTTTACTCAAAAATGTTGGGCGAGTGATGTAATTGGTCAGCCGTTGAACCGTGGAACACCAGTGACACAGAATTGGACGCAGTTAAGTTATTAGCAATGAAAAAGTGAAATTGGAAAATGAAATTCAGGCCTTGTAGGGCATAGGATTATTTTTTCAATTCTTAGAAAGTAGAGGCTGTTTGTTGTGAGCTGAGTAGTACACTACACCTGACACACAAACACACACACACACACACACACACACCCACACCCACAAACACTGCTTGTTTGACTCTCACAGTTAGAAAGGTGTGTGTGCGTTTGCGTGTGCGTTTGCGTGTGTTTGTTTGCGTGTAAGGGAATGAGATTAGTTTAGACAGCTTGTGCTAAGTGTCATCTGCAAGCATTGCACTTCGAGGATTAGTTTAACACACACGTGCACACACACACACACACACACACACACACACACACACACACACAGAGGTCTTTGGGTCTAGGGTGTTTTCTGTGTGTAACAGAACGAATAGAATTATCTCTTTAAAATTAAAACGGGACGAATCATTTGTTTTGAGGAAGTGAGTGACTACGTTCATCGGTACATCATTGACTTTCCTGATGTGACTTCAGTTTCTGAATATAAGAAATTCTGTCCCACTGCTGTGTGCTATATGCATGTGTGTGTGTCTGCGAGGATGGGTGTGCGCATGTTTGTGTCTGCACAATGCAGGGTATACTTTTTTTATTATGGGACTCATTACATGCTGTCATTATTTATATATTTACTTTGTTTGTTTTGATTGTGAGTGCCGTTCACCAAATCCGATTGTTGACTACAGTAAACCTTACGTCACATTATAGCGAATATCTAGGTTTGACGTCAGGATGTCTTTACTCACTCACTCACTCACTCACTCACTCACTCACTCACTCACTCTCACTTACTTACTCACTCACTCACACACTCACTCACTCACACTCACTCACACTCACTCACACTCACTCACTCACACTCACTCACTCACTCACACTCACACTCACTCACACTCACTCACACACTCACTCACTCACTCACTCACTCACTCACTCACTCACACTCACTCACTCACTCACTCACTCACTCACTCACTCACACTCACTCACTCACTCACTCACTCACTCACTCACTCACTCACACTCACTCACTCACTCACTCACTCACTCACTCACTCACTCACTCACACTCACTCACTCACTCACTCACACTCACTCACTCACTCACTCACTCACTCACTCACTCACTCACTCACACTCACACTCACTCACTCACTCACTCACTCACTCACACTCACTCACTCACTCACTCACTCACTCACACTCACTCACTCACTCACTCACTCACTCACACTCACACACTCACTCACTCACTCACTCTCACTCACTCACTCACTCACTCTCACTTACTCACTCACTCACTCACTCTCACTTACTCACTCACTCACTCACTCTCACTTACTCACTCACTCACTCACTCACTCACTCACTCACTCACACTCACTCACTCACTCACTCACTCACTCACTCACTCACTCACTCACTCTCACTTACTCACTCACTCACTCACTCACTCTCACTTACTCACTCACTCACTCTCACTTACTCACTCACTCACTCACTCACTCTCACTTACTCACTCACTCACTCACGCACGCACGCACGCACGCACGCACGCACGCTCGCTCTCTCTTCTCTCTGTCTCTCTCTCTCTCTCTGGTCTCTCTCTCTCTCTCTCTCTCTCTCTCTCTCTCTCTCTCTGTCTCTCTCTCTGGTCTCTCTCTGGTCTCTCTCTCTCTCTCTCTCTCTCTCTCTGGTCTCTCTCTGGTCTCTCTCTCTCTCTCTCTCTGTCTCTCTCTCTCTCTTTCTCTCCTTTTCAGCAGTGGTTTTCCCCTGGCTTTCTGTCAATCTGTTGTCGCTCGCTCTGTGTTGTATGGAGCAGCTGTGTGTTTTCCTAGCATTCCTTCTGCTGTAGCACATGCTTTTACTCTGTGTGTATTTACTTAACTATTTTATGGCACACATTTGGAAAACTTCAACCTAAACTTTACTTATAAAAATGTTTAAACATTATATAAAAATCTAATGAATTGTCACGGTTTAGGTTAGCATGGGTTATGTGAGTTTTTTTATTTTTTTATAAGTAGCTGTGAATAAAAAGAATATACATCTGTCACCATACATATGGATGTAAGTAATGCTGCTTGTTTGTATGTTTTTTAAGCAGAAGAGTTCTCATGTTTCACAGACAGAGACACACCTCACTGGGTTTAATGCTGTGTGTTTGCTCATGGTTGGCTGTAGACGGGGGATCATTGACGTAAAGATCAGAGACTGAGAAGATAAAAGAATGTTTTGATGCGTTGACATGCATCTCTTCAGCTCTTTTAGTTTCATCTGAAGATTAGTGTTTGTATGATGTTCATTTCATGTTCTTGTTCTGTGTCTATCAGTGTGACCGGACGTGATGGCGACAGAGGTTGGAACAGAGACGGAGGTGAAGAAGGAGCCTGAAAAGCTTCCAGAAGTTCAACATCAAACGGAGCAGCAGGAGAAAGCCAGAGACAACACCGCTCCAGATAACCCTGAAAAACAGGAGGTATTGTCAATAACTAAGGCCCAACCCCTTCGCCTATCAAAGCACAACACACTCCTCTACTCAAGGATTGTGGCCCTGTCCGGTCACTCATAAATGCGCTACGCTTTCCTCAATCTGTTTGCAGTGGAGGAATTATTGTCTCGAGCAAGGTTTTTTTCCTGATGTCTGATCACATTCAGTCTAATCTAATCAGACTTGGGGAAACCAGGACATGATCACATGATCTAGAAACAGACAACATGAGCAAACTCCTGGTGCTCCAGATAGCCAGCCCAGCTCTGGTTACAGCAGTTAATTTGCAATCAGAAATGTGGTTTCCCGTTAATATGAACACAATATTAAATGTAACGTACAACCCATTATTATTTGTCACATATTTGAGCACTCACTCTAGTCAATCCAACCATCATCGCACCAGAGCACAGTTTGTTTCAGACAGTGTTAATCATGCAGTCACACTTATTCATAACTATAATGTGACCAGCTTTTGCAATTATTTATGGCTGCTGGGCGCAGTTTCCCTTATTTTTGTGGTGCATTTGGAGGTATGTTAGAGCTAGAAGTGTGTTACCTCGGATGCTGCCATCTTCAAACAAAGTTTACATGATGCCTCATGATTTTTTAATTGTGCACTCATATGACACAAATTATAAATTTTTAAATTTACCCAATTGAAACTACCGAAACTACTTAAGCAACATTTTATATTAATGTGTTTAATAGAGGGGTCAATCCTCAGCTGTCAATAACAAACAAACACACACACACACACACACACACACACACACACACACACACATGTGGCCATATAAACTGCTTTGATAGTAACATTTACTTACTTGGGAGATGTGTAACTCAATTGAAAGCTAATGAGAACTAATGAGAGACGCAATTTGGCTGTTAACAGGTGGCATCTAAAAGTCAAATCACAATCAAACTGTTCACATTGCTCCAACAGACAAAAATAGTTAAACCTAATGTTTGATTTTTAAATGAATGTTGTGTTTAATAGAAATGCAAATTGTCTAAAGAGCATATTCGCAAGTTTCAGGTGTATCTGCTGCTAGTAGGATCATTTTCTCATCATTTTTCTATAATGCTCTTATATCCTTTGTATTTACAAAGATTTTGGAAGGTCTTCCCCCTTAGAAAGCATAAACAAATAAAGATGATTAAAATAGTTTAAATAGTCTACTATTTGGAGCGATATAGATAAAGGCTTAATGTATTTTTTTTAATAAAGCTTTAAAACTATTTTTTTAACATATTTTGTGTGTTGTTCAAAATTATATTGATTCTGAGTTCGCCATAAAGCATGGTCACATCATCAATCAAGGACATTTTTTAAGTTAGAGGGGTGCTAAACCTGTGGTGGTCTTGTAGGCGATGAGAAGAGCTTTGAACTCCAAGCGGGCGGCTATAGGGAGCCAGTGAAACCTAATGAAGAGTGGTATGACGTGTGCTCTTTATGCTTCCTAGAAGATCACTCTTTTTTTTTTGCCACATTCTGTATAATCTGCAGAGATTTGGTAGTGGAGGACTGCAGTCCAGCGAGTAGAGCGTTGCAGTAATCCAGTTTAGACAGCACTAGAGCTTGCACTAGGATTTGTGTAGCATGCCCTGAGAGGAAAGATCTTATCTTCCGGATGTTGTAGAGCAGGAATCGGAAAAGACCTGGTGGTTCCTCGCAACATGGTCCTTGAATGTTAGTTGATTATGGATTACTGCAGCCATATTTCTGACTGTCCTGGAGGGTACTATAATGGATGGTCCTAGTTGAAAAAGAGAGGTTGTGATGGATCTTCGGGTCGTTTCACTTAAGGTTCACTTCTAGATGGCGGTCCTTCATCCAGAGAGCGATGTATCTCAGGCATGCTGAGACATGTGCCGATACCGTCTGGTTTTAAGGCTTCCGAATGACAGGGATGTCATGTAGATCGAGAGCATTCCAATCACTGAGCCTTGAGGTACACCGGTGTTGACATGTTGCGTTTTCAAGACTTCACCTCTCTAAGATACCCTGAAAGACCTACCTTAGAGGTAAGACTGGGACCACTGGAGTGCTCTGTCAGAGAAGCCCATGGCTTTGAATCCGTCCAAAGAAGAAAATAATTGGTTGACAAGCCGCTGGAAGATCCAGCAGGATTAGAACAGATGACTTACAGACTGCCCTTCCAGTCTTAGCTCTTCAACAACCAAAAGCAGAGCAGTGCGCTCTCTTGAAGCTGACTCATGGCTTTCTAGGAGGTTGTTCTGAGTAAAGAAGGAGGAGAGCTGGTCAAAGGGTCTTCAAGGGCACATCAAAGCCTTTAAGAACTGTCACAGATACCTGGGGCGCTATAGATGACTACAAAGAAATTTTTCAAAGGATGAGTGACAGCTACCACATCCGATTCAAAGGCAGTGTTGTCAGTCAGTCAGTCATACTCTAACTCCTGAGACGTCTCTTTCTACGCTCTTTCTCTCCGCTAACTGTGGACAAAGTTGCCAAGACCACTGGATCCCATCCCCACCTATGTCCTTCGAGCTCTCACCCGTCGTTCCGGCTCAAACCCACATCATCAACTCGTCTCTAAGCTCTGGTATATTACCTACAGCTTTCATGGAGGCTCGCATCCCTCCGCTGTTAAAGAAAAACACGAGGGTGCTATCTGCCTGAATCTCTATTGGTTTTGGAATAGAAGACCGGTTCCTCCATCTCTATCAGATGTGTGGGGGATGTGGGAGAAAATTTAGTTATTAGAGAGTGCGGTCAGAGTGTCACTGTCCTCCCGTTTGAACCAAGTCTCAGTAAGTCCGCAAACAGAGAGACCAGAGTGTTTAGCCATGGCAGGAATGAAGTCGGCCTTGTTAACAGCTGATTTGCAGTTCCATAAACCGATGGGAATACTAACCGAGTGTGATGTTTATGTACTAATGGTGTGCAGAATATTAGTGTTGCATATTCTCCGACATCACCCAGAAGATTTACAATTGTTATTGACAGTAAACATTTTGAAGTATATGGTTTAAGATAAAAGATAAATGAGGGAAATTAGTATTTCCTCAGAATGGTCATTTTTATTTTCATGGCAGTTTATAAAAACCTCACATGCTTTGTTTGTGACTGACAGCTTAAAGATGCTCATTCGAATATGCACAATAATATAAAATTCTCCTTTTGTTTTAGCTGTTACATTGTCAACAGTGTGGTAACGGAAAGCCACCGTACAATGCACAAAATTATTGGGTCGTGCTAATTTGGGTAAATTAAAATTCAATTAAAATTTGTCTAATCCTGTTTTTGTTTTTAATGTTTTGTTCTGAGCACACAATCAGAAAATCAAAAAAAAGAATAACTGTTTGGGATTTTCTCAAGTTTAGGGAAACAACTGATAAAAACAGATTTTTTTCAGATGTTTTTAAATTTTGGTATGAATTTGGAAAAACAATTGAATGGATTTCATGGATTTGGGTTGGAAAGTGATGTAATCAATAGGCACGTGAACACTGTTTATCACAAGTGATAGACTTTACCAACAAACCCCTAATTGAGACGAGGTTAGACTTCTAACATTAATTCTTATTAAGGTAAGCTTTTATTGACGTACACTCATTTTTCATTCCAATCATTGTGTTTTTTTTCTAACGTGTCCTCCTGAGCAGGAGGGGAGCCACAGCGCTGAGGCTGTCCCCGAAGCCAACACGTCTCCTGAACCCAGCAGCTCGCCTCCCGCCGAAGAGCAAAAGAAAGAGAAGGGCATCTCTCGCTTCCTGCCTCCATGGCTTAAACGACAGAAATCACAGTGTGTGGACAGAGAGAGTGAGACTGCTGCGGTACGTGAAGAGAGAGAGACGAACAGAGAGCAGCCAGAGGAGGTGAGCGGAGAGAAGAGTAAGACAGAAGAGGAGAAAGATCAAGAGGAGCAAAAATCTGTCGGCAGTGCAGATACACAGGTGAGAGTGAGATCAAATAAAACAACCTCATGTTTGTATAATTAAATAATTTTTTAAAGCAGTGCATTTTGGGATGGCTTAATACATGCTGCAGTACTGTTATCCATCTTATGAAGACCACCTTTACTGTGTGTGTTCTTTTAAAGAAAGAGAAGAGATTGTTTTAGTTATGCTACAGTTACATGATTCATGTGCAAATGTCAGACACTTCCTCACATTAAATACTTCAGCAAGAAAACATTTACATCCACCCAGTGACATCACACATCAGCTATCCTCAGTAACGTGTGTGTGTGTGTGCGTGTGTGTGTCTATCCAGCCTGCGAGAGAGGAGACTGAGGGAGAATCAGACGAGAAACAGTTCATCACACAGGAGACCAGTGTTGTGTCTCCACTCAAAATAACCAAGAAGATGAAGATGGTGGTGTGTCACGTGACTTTACTGGACGGGAACCAGTTCACCTGTGAAGTGGAGGTAACGTATGTGTGTCTGTGTGTGTGGATTCATCTGAATTTGTTTCTGTTTGTTTTGTGTAGGATTTATCAGGTTGTTTTGAAGAAAATATTAGTCCTGGTGATCTGTCTTTCTCTGGTTCATGATCCAGATCATTCTGGGGTGTAAATGTTGTTTCAAAAGATCAGGTCGTTTTGTTTCCTTCATCTGTCATGCATTTGTTTTGAGTTAGATGAACATTTGCAGATGAACACCTCCCAGTCTTCAGTGAATAGTGTTTTATTTTTTAAAGAACTCTTGGTGAGTCCAGTGATGTGGATGTCCTCAGAACAGCAGATTTAGTTCACATGTCATAGTGTTGTTATTGTCCTCATTGTTTGGATTTTTCCAATTAAAAGAGGGATTCCATGGCAGTTTCGGACACTCTTATGTTGATCTTGAGTACCTGTAGTTTAGTATCGTGTTTAACAGAGTTCTCGTGACCAATCTCTTGCTCACTTCTGGAATATACACAGTGATGCTCGTGCTCTTCCCAGCACTCTAATTGGGGCGGGATTTTTTACCGGGGAATGACAAGACAAGTTGAATATTTAGAAATAACTTTCCGAAGCCTTTGGCTGTAAGGGGGAATGTATTGATCACTGAAATACTTGAATATGCCTTTCAATTTGGTTTTTAACAAATAGACCACGATGAACATGACACCTGAACATGTTCAACAGTGTAAAGCATTTATAAAGTATGAAACAGTATGTTAGCACACCTTTAAAGACTGCAGCACAATTCTGTTTACATCCCACAATAAAGTTGGCTCACCAGCATCTTATAGAGCTGGCGCTGGGCAATATCTACATTTACATTACATTTACATTTAGGCATTTAGCAGACGCTTTTATCCAAAGCGACTTACAATAGTCGAGGAGACAATGAAGCAGTAAATAGCCGAAACAACAATACGTGAACAATACAACAATAGGTGAACATATATATATATCTGATGTCTTATTTTTCCCATATACATTTAATCAATCTGCAGATGAAAAAGAACGTATTTAAAATAAGTTTAACCTTTTTGTAATATTGTTTCTCTTCTGGGATTTATTTGGATTTTCCCCCATCAATCAGTACAATCAGAAACAAAAAGACAAGATGCCATGGTAAACAGTGACATTGTAACATATCTAAACAAAATTATGATTCCTTATGTATCTTTTTCTCAAATGAATATACATTGTGATTGCATGTGTGATCATGTTCCACTGGGCTCCTTTCTTAATATACCTGATACAATTTGTTAGTGTTTGCAAAACAATTTTTCGGCTGTGCTAGTGCTGCCCAGCTTTGTTGGGGGCAACATCTCTCTCACTTGGCAGGATGCGCCAGACGAGTTACACTTCTTGACGAGTTATCACAATGCATTATGGGATTGACATATCAACAAACCATGTTTTGAATGTTATATTTTATTATCTGTATTTAGCAGATGTCCTCCAGTTTATTCAGTCTGCACATTCTTATTTCTCCCTGTTAATGCAACACCATGACCTTCATGTTGCTAGCACAGGAACGTTGGATGGAAAGCTCACACTCATTTGTGTGGTATTATTTACAGAGGGAGGTTCAGTTTTGTACTTACAGTTAAACAGAAGAGCTTTTGTCGTGCTGGATCACATCTCTTCTATTCTTCTAATGTATTCAGACATGTTTACTCAGACGTGAACACATAAAACAAAGCATTCCAGATAATGATGTCTTCCATCGGTTCTACTGCAAAACAATCAGCCAATCACGTCGCTCATACTCTCAACCAATCACACTGTAGCAAGTGAGCGTTGTTTTATTTCTATCAAGAGTAAAGAGTGTAAAGGTCTCTGGCTCTCGGTCTTTTTCCCTCTGTCTCTCGGTCCTTTTCTCTCTCTCTCTCTCTCTCTCTCTCTCTCTCTCTCTCGGGATATAATGTCTTGGGACTCCGCCCCTATCCTCACCTGTGAACATTCACTAACCACATCAACACATTATTTACAGAGAACTCAAGTCTTCAGAGACTATTGTTGAAGATCTAAATGAGCATCATGTGATGTTCAGTGACTTCACTGCTTGTGTGTTTACACTTCTGTTCTCTCAGTGTTTCAACTGCAATTTACCCACATTAGTAGAATCTCATCTGTTAATCGGACTGCTCACATTAACTCACAACAAATTTAGATATTAGATGTTTTATGATGTGCTATGTTATTTTATCTTGATCTTTTCTCTCTTTAATGGATAATGTACACCCAGCCGACTGTTATCAAAGATTAAACCCATAAGGATGATCAGGATATCCTTCTGGGCTTTACATTAGTACCACATGAGTTAATTAGGACACATTAACTATAGATTGGAATAGTTTAACCTTCTATGTGAAGAAATCTTTTCCTTCATAATCTATCACTTGGAAACTGTTTTATCTTTAAAGAATATCTCGGGGTGTGAACAAAAACCCTTGAGTGAACAGGTCATAGCAGTGCCATATCATGAATAAAGCAAGGCTGTTGACCTACCACAATTAAAAGAAGTAACAAAACAATGCTTTTTATAAAATGAAATTGGTTGACTTGAGTAGAGTATAATGCTGAAAGGTCACTGTTCATAAAGTCTGTAGAAGATAAATCTCAAATAATGTCTGTCTCATTCCTCACGAGTCACTCACAAGTGTCCACTTGTGTCTAGAGCGTGAGCAACGTCTCATTTCGACCCGGGTCTCATGTGGCATCTCTCCAATCACCCATCACTGTCGCGTCTGGGCCAACGCTGGCATTCCCAGGAATACTTCACCCAAATTCTGGAAATTCCTTAATGATTTTTATTATTCAAATCCTACACATATATGAATGTCAAACACAAAAGCTGAATGTTCATGTGAGACAGGTCAATAAATATTTCATCTTTTCATTCATGTGTCGTGTGTGTGTGTGTGTGTGTTTGTGTGTGTGTGTGTGTGTATTTTGTCTTTCCTTTAGAAACGTGCTAAAGGTCAGTACCTGTTCTTTGAAGTGTGTGAGCATCTGAATCTAATGGAGAAGGATTATTTCGGCTTAAGCTTTAAAGACAATTCTGAGCAGAAGGTAAGAAACGTTCACTGTATTTTACACTCTTTCCTGTCTGCAATGTGTTACTTGATCATTATATATGTTGGATCGTATTTGATAGCACCATTAACATTTACATTTACATTTAGGCATTTAGCAGATGCTTTTATTCAAAGAAACTTAAAAAGAGTCGAGGAGACAATGAAGCGGTAAATACCAGAGACAACAATACTTACTGAGTTACACAAAGTGAAATAAAACCTGTAGGGAAGGAAAAAGAGTGAGTAGGTTAGAAAGAATGTGTCCTAGTGGGTTAGGTGTAGACGGAACAGATGAGTTTAATAGGGTTTTTTTTAAAGATAGAGACCGAGCCTGCAAAGCGCGTTGTAAGAGGCAGATCGTTCCACCATCAAGGAACTGATGCAGAGAAGGTGGGAGAGAGTGATTTCTTACTCTTTTGAAATGGCACTTCAAGATGTTGCTCGTTTGCTGAGCGCAGAGATCTAGAGGACACATATCTTTGAATCAGTGAGTGAAGATAGGTGCTGAACCTGTGGTGGTCCTGTAGGCTATAAGGAGGGATTTGAACTATGAGAGCTGCTATTGGGAGCCAATGTAGTTTAATGCAGAGAGGTGTTACATGAGTCCTTTTCGGTTCCTTAAACAACACTCTTGCTGCTACATTCTGTATCATCTGCAGAGGTTTAGTTGTGCACATCAGGAGTCCAGCAAGCAGCGCATTGCAGTTGTCAAGCCTGGACATGACCAAAGCCTGAACCAGGATCTTCCTGATGTTGTAGAGCATGAATCTGCAGGATCTTCCAGTTGCAGCAACATGATTCGTGAAGTTAAGCTGATCATCGATGATTACTGCCAAGTTTCTAGCAGTCCTGGAGGGAACAATGGTTTATGTTCCTAGTTAAATAGGGAGGTGGTGACGGGTCATCAGATTGACAGGGGAGACAAGAAGTTCCATTTTTGCATGATTTAGCTGTAGGTGATGGTGCTTCATCCAGAGCGAGATGTCGCTTCGGCATGCTGAGACTCGGGTCCAAATTGTCTGATCTTCAGAATGAAACGCAAGGTGGAGTTGCGTGTCATCCACATACAGTGATAGGAGATGCCATGCTTTCGAATGCCTGATCCCAGTGATGTCATGTAGATCAAGAAGAGCGTTGGTCCAAGAACTGAGCCCTGAGTTACACCGGTATCAAGACATTGCGGTTCCGAGACTTCACCTCCCCACAAAACGATCTGAACCATTGGAGAGCTGTGTCGGAGATGCCCGTTGCCTTGAGAGTTGAAAGGAGAATGCTGTGGTTAACGGTGTCAAAAGCCGCAGATAAGTCCAGCAGGATGAAAACGGATGATTTGGAAGCCGCCCTTGCCAGCCTTAGGTCCTCAACAACTGAAAGCAGTGCAGTTTTTGTTAAGTGTCCCTTCTTGAAGCCTGACTGGTTATTGTCTAGGAGGTTGTGCAGAGTAATTTAGGCAGAGTTTGTCGAAGACGACTCGCTCCAGGGTTTTTCTGATGAAGGCAGGAGAGATACCGGTCTTTAGTTCACTAGAAGGGCAGAATTCAGAGAGGGTTTCTTCAACAGTAGGAAATATTCCCGACTTGAGAGATGAGTTGATGATGTGGGTGACTGCAGGGATGACTGATTGGGAGATGTGTGGGGGAGGGCTCTAGCGGGCAGGTAGTCGGGTGGTTCGAGCCGATGATCTTGCAGTGTCATCTTAAGTCAACAAAGAGAAAGAGTGGAGAGAGGCGGTCGGAGTAGCCGGAGTATGGTCCAGTGGTAATGGAGCGGAAAACTGACTGCTGCCAGCTGTGGTCTTATTCACAAAGAAGGATGCAAAGTCATCGGCCGTTAGGTTTGACGAGGACACATGACCAGGTTTAAATGCTCTTCGGGTAGCTGAATGCGCTTTGTAAATTATTACAATAAAAGCCTTGCTGGGCTGGCAATCTCAAACTAATGGCTCAAACTGAAACCACAAGTAGCTCCGCGATCACGAGTGCTATGGATATAAACAATAAATTGATCACCCTTTATGGCACAGCAGTGAATTAACTAAATCAAAACAATTCTCTCAACAATTCTCTCTTTGTCTTAATGATAAATCTTTACATCTGTACTGTATGACTGGAACCACTGGAGCTCCATGTCAAAGAAACCCATTGCCTTGAGAGCTGAAGTAAAATGTGATGGTTAAGATTGTCAAAAAGCAACAGAGAGGTCCAGTAGGATCAAATCAGATGATTTAGAGCCTTTGCAAGTATTTGGACTTCAACTGAAAGCAGTGCAGTCTCTGTTGAATGTTTGATCATATTTTATAGAACCACAGCCTCTCAATGATAAATTCTTTACATCTGTGTCCATGTTCAACAGTAATTAAACAGACTTCATAGTCTCATGATGATGTTTATGTTCTCATCTGTGACCCTGACCAATTCAGTTCATTTGTTTATCTGAAGTTGAATTGCTTGTTCAGTCCTACTCCTGAGATTCTGATCGTCCATGATTGATGATTGTAGATTTTAGAATAGAGAGGTTGTAATAGGACTTTGGGTTGGCGGAACTGAATAGAAGTCCAGTTTTCGCAAGGTAATCGTTCTTCAGCCAGAGCAAGATGTCTCTAAGGTATGCTGAGACACAGGCCGGAACCGTCTGATCTTCAGGATGAAATGCAAGGAGGACCTAAGTGTCGTCCACATAACTGTGATAGGAGAAGCCATGCTTTCGAATAACGTATCGCAAGGATGTCATGTAGAACAAGAAGACCAGCAGTCCAAGAACTGAGCCCTGAGGTGCTGTATGACTGGAACCACTAGTGCTCAATGTCAAAGACACCCATTGCCTTGAGACTTGAAAAAAGAATGTGACACTTAACATCGTCAAAAGCAACAGAGAAGTTCAGTAGGATGAGAATGGATAATTTAGAGGCTGCCTTGGCAATAATGACTTAAACCATTTAAACAATAAAAGTACTGACAAGATGAAGACTTTAAATCAGTATTGTATGTATTACTGATGAGTCATTCTCTACATGACTTTAATGATGTGCAGCTCTTTACTACACTTATTATGATAGTTCATCTGAAAACACTTATCACGGGGCCAAACTCTACATTAATGATTCTCACATCCCGCTCACATGAACAGTGATCGTAGAATTTTATGTGTGTCTAAAGTAACCTGTGGATTGTGTGTTTTAGTGCTGGCTGGACCCAACCAAGGAGATCAAACGACAGATCCGCAGTAAGTCTTATCTCATTTTCTTTTATCTGTCATTCTCATGAATATGATGATGAATCAGTTTTCTACACACAATGTATATTCTAGACCTTATTTTTGGACCGATGGAATTTTTCATTTACCAAAAAATTTTAAATGCCATTTGGTATATAAGGACTCCGGAAGTGTCCCTGTGAAGCATGTCTGATGTGCTGTTGTATATCAGATGTGTGTGTCTGGAGAATGACTGAAATAGAGCAAAAGGAAAGACACAAGGACAGGTGTATTAAAATAGCAGCAGTGTCCTGATTTATTCACAGATGATGATAAGAGTTCTCTCATACAGTGTTATCACTTAGCTCATATACACATACAGTCTGCATATTTTACATTAAGGGATGTGTTCTTCAGTCAGTCAAATGCAAAACAAAGCTGAAGAATGAAACGGGTCTTTTGTTTTAAAATGTTCATCATTAAAATAATTTAATTTCATGTGAAGTCAAAATGTGTTTTGAATTTATGTCTTCTTAAAACAAGCATTTCTCTCTGGATGTGTCGGGTTGGTTAGATTTTTTGTGTGATGTCAGAGTGATTGTGTGTCATTGTTTTTACATCTTTGTGCCTTTGTGTCAGACTCTCAGTGGCAGTTTTCCTTCAGTGTGAAGTTTTACCCACCTGACCCGTCTCAACTGACCGAGGACATAACCAGGTAAAACTACCTTACCATCTCTCCTCTCGTATTTCAGACTGAGGTTTATCTCAGTGACGTCTCACATCTGAATCATGTGCGCTCTTCAGGTATCTGCTGGGGCTGCAGCTTAGACAGGACATTGCCTCAGGACGTTTGCCATGTTCCTTTGTCACGCACGCACTTCTGGGCTCATACGCCCTTCAGGCTGAACTAGGTGACTATGACCCGGAGGAACATCGCCTAGACTACATTTCTGACTTCCAGTTTGCTCCAAACCAGACCAAAGAGCTGGAGGAGAAGGTGGTGGAGCTGCACAAGTCCCACAGGTGAGAAACATCAAGCAAACATCCTTAAAGTAGATTCATCGTCTTCTTCTGTGTATTTGTATTTGACTCAAAATGAAAGTTTGGATTAGTGGTTTAATGTTTGTGAAAAAGTTTTTGATTGAGTTTGTGAAAGTTTGGAAATGTTTAATTTGTACTGTATGGTTTAAGAATGAAGCTCTTTAAAAAATGTTATTGTGATCTTGTGTTTCAGGGGTATGACCCCATCCCAAGCTGATGCACAGTTTCTGGAAAATGCTAAGAAGCTGTCCATGTATGGTGTAGACCTGCATCATGCTAAGGTAGAAGTTATTTCTTTGGGATGTGTGATGACCAATGAACACACATTACAGTGCCGTCATTCAGCTGTGTTTCTCTTTGTCAGTTATCATGCTCAGGTCTTGTGACTCATCATTTTAAATTCAATGGCATCAAAAATAGTTCATGAGTTCATGAGAATAACACAGCTGAAGAAACACGCAGCCAAAGTGTGCATGTTTGCATGCTTGTTCTTGTCTACCTATCTAAGAGGGGACATTGGCGCCGTTCCACACATACCATCAGCCTGTGTTCGTGTATGTGTGTGCGCGTGTGTATGCGTGTGTGTCTGCGCGTGTGAAAATGGATAAGGTCACCTTGGTCACCTGATTAAGAGTGGACTTCTGTTCAAAGCCAATAACTTTTTATTAATGAACTTGATGACACAAAGCTTCACTACAAACTGCATGAAATGTGATTTTTAGGACATTATGGTGCCTAATCTAAATAAAAGTAAAGATGAATTTTTCACCTATAATGTTTGTTTGATGGCTTAGTTTAGGTGTAAATTGAGTGTAAACAAAACACATCTCATACAATATTACTGGAAAATCTTGATGAAAATGTGAAAAATCCACACGTTTGTGTGTGTGCATGCGTGCATGCCTTCTCGTGTGCGTTTGTGTGTGTGCATGTGTGTGTGTGTGAGACGTGTGGGTCGTGGTCTGGGAAAACCTTTTTTTATCCATTTTTAAAGTCTTAGGAATGTCAGCTCTGTGGGATTTTCCCAGTGGGTTCAGATCTCATGTAAGACTCAGAAAGTATTTGTGTTTCTCTCTTCAGATGTCCAGCTGAATCTAAAGATTTTGTTTAGACAGTTTACAATGTTACACAAGATTGAATCATGAAGTGATCTTTAAGAGTTATTGAATAATTTTGTGTGTTGTGTTGAACAGGATTCAGAGGGAGTGGATATCATGCTGGGTGTTTGTGCTAACGGTTTACTCATCTATAAAGATCGCCTTAGGATAAATCGCTTCGCTTGGCCCAAAATCCTCAAGATTTCTTACAAACGAAGCAATTTCTACATCAAGATCAGACCTGGAGAGGTACAAACACACGCGCACACACACTCACACACAAAATTATAGATACTATGAGAGTTTACACAACCTGACAGATCTATAGCTCATGGAAGCATCTGATACAAACATACAGACTCTCAATTTGATTTATCGTTTATTAATTTGTCTCTGTCTAGTATGAATGCCAAATATCATCATCAGTGCTTTATGATGTGTTTCTGTGTTTTAGGCTGAGCAGTTTGAGAGCACTGTTGGATTTAAGTTGCCCAATCATCGTGCTGCTAAAAGGGTTTGGAAAGTGTGTGTTGAGCACCATACCTTCTTCAGGTAAACACTGCTGTAAGTTTGTGTATTAAAGACAGTTGTTTAGTTTCTGATCATGTTTTCTGTATTTATAGATTGATGACACCCGAGGCTCCCACCAAGGCCAAATTCTTGACTCTGGGTTCTAAGTTCCGTTACAGCGGTAGAACTCAGGTGCAGACGCGACAGGCCAGTTCTCTGATCGACCGGCCCGCACCATACTTCCAGCGCACTTCCAGTAAACGCATCTCTCGCAGTCTTGATGGAGGTGCGTGTTAGTGTGTATTTGTGTTCGTTCGGTGGAAGGCTTGGTCAGGATTGAAATGCTAGTTTGGTCTTCAAGGCATTCTGGGATTGTATTCTCCGTGAAGGAAACAGTATTCTCCTTTGACTTAAGCCAGGAAAATGTACAGCCTTAGTGTAGAATTTTTTTCCCATGATGCTCTCTGTCTCTATGATCTGCCCCAATGTTGTATTAGAAATTCTGGAAACATGGCAACAGTTGCTGTGATGGACAGACGCAGGAAATGAAATGGACATCTGTTTCCTGTCTGAGCAGAGATGAGCTCACTGTGTGTTTGTGTGTGTGCGTCTGTGAATGTGTGTATCTGTGCGTGTGTGTGCGTCCATGTGTGTGTACAGAACAATGCTTATGAGCCATCGTTTTTTAATCCTATACACTGCAAACTTTTAAGTGTATTATTTGAACTATGTAATTTACTTTTAAAACATACATGAGGCTGAACTTTTTTACTTGAAACATTTGACAGACACTTTTATTCAAAGGGACATACATTGCATGATATTTGATTATAAAATATATCTGTCTCTTCTGTTTTTATTATTAAAGAAGTTTTTTATCTGTGCATGTGTGTTCAGCTCCTGTGGTGAACGTTATGGATCACAGTCGTTTTGGGGATGGAAGTGCCGCTGGAGAGAATGGTCCCGCTCTGGAGCTGAACTCTGATTCTAAGGTGATCATCTCATCCTTAACCATGTGACGTTGTTTTTAACACACATGAACACATCACTGTTGTATCTATCCTCCATTTGAATTCTGCAGGCAATGTAAGAATATTAATACCGCTTCTGTTGCATACACACACACACACACACACACACACACACAGGCATGCGCACACACATAAACACCAAACACACCCTGAAGAATCTTCTGTTAGCCTGAGGGTCAGTCATTCTCTCAGATGTGACCATTCCCTGTACTTGACATCAGATATCTCTCCCTCACTATGTGAATATGTTAAGTCATTCAGGATGATGTAAACATCTGCACAGACTCTTGTGTTCTTCTAACTAATCAGAGTTCAGTATCTACTCCATATCAACACATGATTCTTTAACATATTCTCTCTCTCTCTCTCTCTCTCTCTCTCTCTCTCTATGTCTCTCTCTCTTTCTGTCTCTCTCTCTCTCTCTATGTCTCTCTTTCTCTCTCTCTCTCTCTCTCTCTCTATGTCTCTCTCTCTCTCTCTCTCTCTCTCTCTCAATAAACTTGTATTTAGGATTTTTAATAAGAATTGATTTCTATGCAGGTGACTGACTGTGACTTTTGTGTTGTTTAGAATGAAATCATTAAGATTTTGACTCGCTGTTAGTGTAGCTGAACTCTGTTTTTTCTCTCTCTCACCTCTGATCTCCAGCCTGCAGCTTCAGTTGTGATATTATCTAATGCTCATGCTAATGCTCATACACACATACACACGTTCGCACACAGCTGTCAATCTTTCCTGATGTGTGTTTCCTCACAGCAGCCCCTCACATCGACTCTCAAACTAATGTTGTGTTTCTCTCTCTCCCTCTCTCACTCATTCACGTTCCCCTCACACATTCCTTCCTTTGCATTCGTCTCCGTCTGCTCACCCCTGCATGTCCTCAGTCGCTCTTTATGTTCCCATTCTCTCCGTCCTCTTCCACCCTGTCCTCTCTCCCGCCCACCCTCGACACCATCTCTGAGCTGGACGTGCTGTCCGACATCTCAGAGGACGACCCCGACCTTCACCTCGAACTCCACTCAGACCCCTCCGCCTGGATGTCCAAAGTCTCCGCCTCTCCTCTAGACACAGAGTTGTTGTGTGACTCATTCTTTTCTCCGCAAGAGGTTGTCCCGGTTTCAGAAGACCCCACGTCACCGTCCCATTCGGTGGTGCTCAGATTTGCTCTGAGCATGCTGGGGTTGTGTAAGGCTCTGCGTCTGCCTTCACTGCTTGATGAGGATGGGTACATAAGTCTGCCGTGTCTGCCAGAGGAGTGCACCGCCCTGCTGCTGCCCGCGGGATTGCACCGTCACCTACCCCTCTCCTCCCCGTCACTTCTGCCTTCCTTCCTCCTCGTGTTCGCCTTCATCCTCTCGGTCTGCCACTCAGTGCTGCTGTCTGTCCTGTTGGCTCTTCTTCTGGCTGTCTCGCTCTGCTACCTGGAGCCCAAAGCCCTGGCCCGCTTCAGGCCTACGGAGGTCACAGCTCCGCGGAGGACGACCACAGCCGCGGAGCAACTGCAGTGTGATCCCGCTGCCTAAACCTGACACCCCCACATGCCCCACCCGCCCCTCCCACATCCTTAAACACTGCTGCCTGCCTTCACTTTCTGTTGCTGTTTGCTCTTCACCACAGACTCTTCCCGCTCCCTCTTTCACTTACAAAAGTTAAGCATCTCCGCAAAATCTTTAACACACACACATGCGCACACACACACGCAAGGTCTGTTAGATTCTCATCTGAGCTCAAGCTTTTATCAGAAACAAAACGGCATGTATGACCTGTCTTCAGTCTGGCTCATGACTCGCTCCTTAAGACATCACATCCAGTGTGCAGTTTTATTGGGTATTCACATCATTCATTTCACTTTTTCTTTCCCTTCTCTGCAATTGTGTCCATAATTCCATCACTTAGCATCTACAGGTACTTGATGCAGAGAAGCAGAGCGTGGACACGGATGCACCCGTCTCTCCTGAGGTCTGCTAACTTTCCCAGCATGTGCTGATTATAAGATGATCCAGTGATCATTGATTTAATGTTGATGTTTTATCTCTGATGTCATGAACAGACTGACACTCATGAGGCTTCTGCTCTCAGAAAGGTCTTAGATGAAAATCTTTTCATTCACATGTTTGTTTTTGTGTTTGGTGTTGAGTTTGAATGTTGTTAAATCTCTTGAGACTTTTATTTATTTTATTTTGCTTGTTCTCAGTTTTAAATGTTGGTTTGCTTTGAAAAATCATTGAGGGGCCAATCAGGGTTTAAACAGGATTTGACCATGGTTTGCCTGCTTGTTCAAATTATGATCATGAACATGTGATGTCACCGTACAAATCAACTTAAATGTCAAATATTTATCAAACAGTGATGTCCAGAGGTCAAGGACGATCATTCAAACTGAAAATCCTATTTTAGTATTTAAGTAGAGAAATTGCACAATACAGAAGATGAAGTCATTATTTGTAGCGTGTTTTTGGTAAAGATCTGATCTGTTTAGCTTCTGTTGAAGCTCCTCCACTGTTTTTCATCTTTTCAGCTGTTCTCCAAACATGTGAGTCAGATATTTGTTGGTCTGAGACTTTTGGATCTCACTGTAATATTTACATTTCTTTTCATATTTGATTTGGCTCAGTTAAGTTTTCATCTCACTTTTATTTCTTCTTTTTCAAATGTTTGTTTTCATGTTTTGACTCCACAGAGCAAGTTGAGAGTGCAGGGAGAGAATATATATGTCAGACATAGCAATTTAATGTTGGAGGTTTGTATGTCCATGAATCCAAAACCAAAGAAAAGCGCAAAAATGTCACGACTGTCGTGGGCGTCGTCTCTCTCTCTCTCTCTGTCTCTCTCTTTCTCTCTCTCTCTTTCTCTCTCTCTCTCTCAGTCTCTCTCTCTCTCTCTCTCTCTCTCTCTCTGTCTCTCTCTCTTTCTCTCTCTCTCTTTCTCTCTCTCTCTCTCAGTCTCTCTCTCTCTGTCTCTCTCTCTCTCTCTCTCTCTCTCTCTCTCTCTCTCTCTCTCTCTCTGGTCTCTCTCTCTCTCTCTCTCTGGTCTCTCTCTCTCTCTCTCTGTCTGTCTGTCTGTCTCTCTCTCTCTCTCTCATTCTGTCTCTCTCTCTCTCTCATTCTGTCTCTCTCTCTCTGTCTCTCTCTCTCTCAGGCTGTATGTGTGTGAGCGAGTGTGCGTGCACCTGTGCTTGCACTGCATGTTAAACGGTGTACGCACAGTTACGTGAGTGTGTGTGCGTGCGTGCGTGTGTGTGACATGGGAATAGTGTTAATAACAACACTAATGTCATTTCTCTAACATGCAGGGGATTTTCTGCTTTGGTGCTGTGTTGATTGTTTTATTCACATGTTTGTTGTTATAACTCAATGACACTCACCCTTTGTGTTAGTTCTGAAGATACGCTGACCTCTGAGACACACACGTCATCGTCAGTATGATGAAGAGATGTTATATTGTTTTGCACACTTCAATCATACACACTCTGTGTGAATGTGTCATTCTATAGTCGTAGGTACATCTGATACATGATGTACAATACCAATTCTATTTTTACTTCTTCTAAAAATCTCATGCAGTCTGGATTAAATATAGTAACAAATTATAACATTTGTGCTTTCTTGGGATAGTTTAAACATTGAGCATTAGCATCTATAATGATGACGATGGGTGTTCATATGACTCACCCTGAACACCCAGCAGTAAGAGAACTATATACTCATGTGCTGAGGATTAATTCATTTCCATTAATACTACCATCTGAAAAAAACTCAATACAAATACCTCAAAGTCAAGAAATTGAGTTTCCTTAAAACAAGACAAAAATCGACTGAATAGTTTTAATTCAACAGGGTCATAAGGGCTGATTTATATATTTTTAAGCATAAGCTGATTTTGTTTGTATTGAACCCCAGAATATTGAGTAAAGAATGAAAGTTTCTTCACGACAGACGTGTGAGTCGTCAGAATCAGTGTGATTTCATGTCTCACTGTCGCCCACCGTCACCGACCTCTGACCCCTGTAATCCACTCCGTCATCAGTGAGAAATACAGAGAAGTGTATGGTGACTGTGGGTTCAGCGGTGAACATTCTCGGATGTTTGTGTGAGTGCTGTGTCTTTATCCTGATCCATACCTGTCTCTCTGTCCCGCTGCCGTGGGCTCTTCAGGATTTGGATAAAACCCAGGAGGATGTGTTGAAACATCAGGCTAGCATTAGCGAGCTAAAGCGCAGTTTTATGGAGGCTACGCCCGATCCCAGGCCCAATCAGTGGGACAAACGGCTGACGGGCAGTCCGGCCACAATCCTGCGCCTGCAGGCTTCAGGGGTATGTGTGTGCTTCAGGCCCGGGATCCACACTTCTCCTGACTGCATGACCTGCACTTCCTGTCACTCTCTCTTCCTGTCATGTGTTCTGGGGTGTGACAGTTGGGATCTTTCTCTCTTTGCTGTCCGTCCTCAATGAGAAAACCGTCAAATGTGTACATCTGAAAATGCCAGCTTTATGTACTAGTGTTCTAGGGTCATGTGACCTCTTCAGCACAAAGAAGATTGTTTTCATCGGTATACATGAGTGCCGATGCTACTCCTATAAAAACGCCAATTCAGATAATCCCAACTGTCACATGTTTTCTGTACTGACCAATTGCATATGATTTCTTTCTGACGTTTTTATGAGATTATTTTACTTTTGTTTTTGATTCTTTTCAACAACTTTATTCTGGTTTTGTGTGTGTGTGTTCAAGATGTTTCGCTCTTGTCAGACTCGTGTGTTCATGTTGAGTTCGTGATTCGTTCTCAACCTTCTGTCTTTTACTGTTAAAGCTCTCTATTTCTGTTTGAATGGTTCAGTTGGTTTAGACTCAATGAAGTTCACCCAAAAGTGAGAATGAATGTTCATGAGATGATTGTACAGGAGACCTGTTAGTGTGGATCTGAACAGTTTAAAGTGAACTTCAGCATGTTGCACGTGATGTTGTAGCACTGAAATGTTTCTCTTCTCTCTCTCTCTTTCACACTCGCACACACACACTTGTGTCTTCGTTTTGTCATTCTGTAACTCTCTGTAGAGTTTGGAGGACGAGTTAACCTCTCTGTTTTTGAGTAAAGCGTCTTTCACCTGCATTATAACTGCTGCTCCAGCTGAGGGCAGTAAAATCTCATCTCTGCTCGAGGTCTCGCATGTTTCTCTCTTTATCTCATCTGTAAAAACCTAAAGTTCATGCTGAGCTTCAGTACAACATCATAGTTCACAATAACATATCGTAATACTACCATTAAAACACTAATGCGTAGGAATAACACACATGTCATTTCAGGAAATGAAAGTAAAGAAATATTTGGAATATGAAAATTATTGCCTACAAATATATAAGAATTGAGCTATTATAATTTCTGTATGTCAATTCAAATGATTTCTGAAACAGTGTTAGGGTTTCAGTTTTCAGATTTATTTCACTGTGTCTATTTGTATCTTTCACTAACTTTTGAATCTGTGTGATTTCTATTTTTAATATTTAATCGTATTATATGACTTTAGTGTATGTGACAGCCAGACATCCATCAAACATCTTTAAGTCTGTGTCTTCAGTGTCATGTGTGTGTCTGTGTCCATTTATTAACATCTCATCTGTTTATATCCCATCATGCACCATCACAACATTCATATGAGTGTTGATCACACGATGGGATGTAAACTGTGGTTCATGTTACTGACTCTGTGTCCTGTGATTTACCTTTAGGTTCCACAGAAAACCCCCTCACACCCAGAGACTGACAGCAGAGACCTCAGCAAGGTGCTCATCGTCCTAACATCTAACATCACCTAAACATATTCACATGTAACACACACACACAAATCAGTCTTTCATTACAGATCCTCCAGATCATCATCATCATCATCATCTCTGTGCTTGTCCTTATGTTGACTCTGGTTTAGTTTTTCTGTGTGTTTATTCGTGTCCTTCAGTTTGTTTATGTGCTCGTTGTTTATGTTTTTGCTTCTCTCTCTCTGTCTCCATCCCTTGTGTGTGTGTCATTGACTGCTGTAGAGTTCAGATGTCAAACCTGATATTAATGGTCAGCCGGAAGTAGTGGAGGTCGTCGAGGAGACCGTTGTCATCGAGGAAGTCATCAAAGCCAAACCCAAAAGTTCTGCTCCTGAAGTCACCACAGAAACCTCAGAAACTCCAACGGTCAAGGAGGAACAGAGCTCATCGTCTGACAGCGAGAGTGAGGAAGAGGCAGAGTATCACGCTCAGACACCCAGTACTAGCATCTCCATTCAGCAAATCAAAGAAGAACCGGAGGAAGAGCAGGCGGAGGAGAATACACCACATGCTCTGCCCACGGATGTTGAGCCACAGCCTGTTGAAGAATCATCGGAAACTTTTCCCGGTGTAGAAGACACAACAACTGCACAACCCGAAGAGGAAGAGTCACCAAATGTGATCCTGATGACACCAGATGAAGCTCCAAAAAGCCCGCCCACTCTTGAGGGTATTTCTGAGACGGAGGAGCCCCACATTGTCAACGGAAACATGTCTGTTGCAGAAACAGATCATCTGCCACAGGTTATTTGTTGTTCGGAGGTAATTTCCACCTTGAGATGGGAAATTTCCCTCTTGCCACCTCTTGTTTTACAATCCTCCCTGCTCTCCGGGTGAAGATCATCTCTCTCTATCTCTCTCTCTCTCTCTCTTTTAAAGGTGTAACATCCCATCATTTCATTTTCAGTTGATTATGAATTCCATCTTACCGCTACACACACACATTTAGATACAGTATACACTCACAGATTTGTAATTCACAGTAGGGTTGAGGGGTTGGTAATGCAATTCTTGTGTGTGTTTTAGTTTGTGGGGATGTGTTGCATGCTTTGTGTAGTGTAGTACACTTAATGTATGATTTATAAGTGAAATAACCCTGTGTGTTGTGTGTCATCACAACCAGCTTTCATTCAGATATAATGTAGCATAAGTGAATCTGTACGATGTGATGACAATTATTTGAACGCACACACAAACAAAAATAGTGTTCCACACTGTGATGAGCTGAATTGGGAAGTGTGTGTGTGCGTGCGTGCGTGGTGTGCGTGCGTGTGTGTGTGTGTGTGTGTGTGGTGTGCCTGTCTGTCTGTCTGTCTGTGTAGTTGTATTTGCTGTACGCTGCCAAAGATGACAAAAACCAATATCATCACTGGGATCTTCTGTTTTGTTTCAACTATTTTCTGATTATGTGCATGTGTTAAACCAAATACTCGCAAAATGACTGCAGGTCAGCGGTTGTGTGTGTTTTTAACTGTTGTGCATCTCTGTAGCCTCCTGTTGTCAAGACTGAGATGGTCACCATTTCAGACACATTTGCTGCTCAGAAGACCGAGATCTCCACTAAAGAAGTTCCCATCGTTCATACTGAAACCAAAACCATCACATATGAAGCAGCTCAGGTAAGAAACCAAACGGTCCACTCAGAAAGAAAACATCATCAGGTCTTAACATTGCTTTTAGTGATCAGATTTATATGTTCAGTTAACTAAAAGCCCTGATATCACGCATACAGTTGAAAGATCATTCATGTCATCAGTTGTGTGTTGTGCACTAGAGAAGAACACACACACAGTTTTTGAATGTTTGTGTGGTTGACAGTTGGATGGGAATGGAGACGGAGAGCCTGGTGTCCTGATGACAGCACAAACCATCACCTCTGAATCACTCTGTACAACCACCACTACACACATCACAAAGGTAACACAACATCATGTTACAGAATGTGACTCTGAAATTAAGTAGAATTTTATTTTTATTTTATTTAAACGTCCAGATAAATGTTAGTTTTTTTATATTTCAAGACAACATTAACATGTTATTAACTGTTATTTCAATTAAAATATTTGATCAAATTGGTCATGAATTTAGGAATTTAAGTCTTTGTGAACATGACAAAAATGTGTTTCGTGTGTTCTGCACGTAATCATTCGTTGTTTTGTGGGTCACATATCATGTGGTTTAAATGATTGACAGACACTAAAGGGAGGCCTGTCAGAAACACGCATTGAGAAACGTATCGTCATCACTGGAGATTCAGACATTGATCATGATCAGGTGAGCACAACATCATAACTGTCAAATGTTTCTGTCTCTATACAGGATTGGTGGGGACCGTGCACACTTGTTTCCATAGCGATGTGACTTTTAGGTTGTTTCCAGTCTGACATTCATAGGTTCCTACACCAGTCACAGTGCCGTTGTGTTGTGTGGTTTCATCTCATCTGTGTGTCGTTCATGCTTTATTATTTCTTTAATCTTTTGGTTTGGTTGTTGTTTTGTTTTTGTTGTTTTGTTGTGGGCGGGGTCAGGCATTGGCTCAGGCTATAAAGGAGGCCAAAGAGCAGCACCCTGACATGTCCGTCACTCGTGTGGTCGTACATAAAGAGACCGAGCTGGCTGAAGACGATGACTGAAGGACAGGTGAGCACATGACCTTCGTCTCCATGGCAACCGGCTCTGCTCTTGATGACCATCTCTTCCTGCTTCAACCTGACACCTTCCTTCAACTTTATCCTTCGTTCGTGTTTGCTTTCTTTTGTCTTTTATTCATCTTCACTCACTTTGTGTTTGCGTCTGTTTTCTTTATTCTCAATCACAAACATAGATTGACACATCATATAGAAAACGATATCTTTAGAGTGCTTCTGTATTACTACAACAACTACTAAAAGAAGTTATTATCACACATGATGATTAAAATTTCTTCATGGATTTGCAGGTCTTAACTGAAACCAGACCGGTCTGAGATGAATCACATGACACACTACAGTTTTAAATCAAGAGTTATGATTCGGTGTTATATTCCTGACACGGCATTAAAACACGTGAAATCAAACCAACAGAAAACAGGATGGGGTTTTTATTTACTGTTGAACAGTTCAGTGATAATCCTTCACTTGGACCGGTGGTTTCTCCAATTGTTAATTCTCCTCAGGATAGTAGTTCTGAAAAACTGAAGTCATCTATTTAACATGATTAATTACTGCTAAAAATGAATGTTGGTGTAGAAAATAAACTTTTTTATACCGGATCTCAAAAGTTATCTTTAAAACTTTCCCTAAACTTGATTGGCTGTCTTGAGGATTCTCATATCTTTTAGTATGAAAGTGCTCCTCAGGTTGGCAGGATGTGAGACTAGCCTTTTAACCCGTCTCTTTTTGTATTTATAGAGCTGATGTGTGGAACATTCATCTGCTGATGAGACTTACAAGAGCTCTGATCTTCTGGTCCTGCACCCAAACATCTTCACTAACATGTGTAGCATTTTATTTTTTTAATCTTCTTTTATCTTCTACTTACAAATGTTGTCCTGAGCATTTATGAAGACCAGATCTATGTGACTTTATTTGTGTCTTTCACATTCCCCTAGTACACAAGAAGATTCTTATTATGTTTTATCAGTCACCATATGAAGAAACTAAAGATAGATGTTCATGATGTCATCATGTGTTTGTAAGGGACCAGCACAGGACACATGTTTTCACTGGTGGACAGAAGTGTCAATCATTTGTCTATGCAGTCAAACAACAGAACATTCCAGTGAGAGCTTCAGTATCTCACTATCTCTCATGAGACATTACAAAGTCCTCGGCAGCTCTTTGGAACCTCTGATTTCCAAGCGTTTTTGACACCAGTGATCTTGTAAAACCTTTTTCTCTCTTTTTAAAATATCTGGCCTAGGTTATAATATGATGAATTAGATGAAGTCTTATTGCCCTTTAAATCTTTGGATATACTCTCTTTCAGATTTGACGTTGTTTTTGATGAAATGGGATTTGGCCGTAGATTGAGGCCTCCATCTGTCATCTTTATCTTCTCCAGGCTTCTTGTGTATAGCAGCTCAGACTTTGTGTGTTTTTTTGTTTGTTTTTTAAGCGGCTTTGAATGATCTGTAATGTTTTTATGCTCCACTTGTTGTGTAACACTCTTCAAATAAAACTTTGTTTGTTCTCTGAAATTCATTCTTATCATTTGTTTCCTTTAAAGCTTAACAGTTTAGTTCATAAGATTGAAATGTTTCTCACGCTCTTAAAAAGGTTTTGATGTCAATGTCACTTTTATTTCTATAGCGCTTTAGACAAAATGCATCAAAGCAGCTCAACAACAATAATTAGTAACAGTGTGTCATAATGCTTAATGTTAAAAGTTAATACATTATTGAATTCTGGGATGTTATCTCTGTTCAGTTTAATGGTGTCTGTGCATTCATATTCAATTCGTTGATGTCTTCTTTGTTTACTTTAAAAGTGAGCAACCTCACTAACTTTGATCTAAGTTTGTAGGTTTTTCTAAATATAAAAAACAATATATAATTGTGTTAACTTTCATTAGAATCACCAAAACCAATGTGATGAACTGACCATTGCTGTCATCATTACATTTATTAAAATAACTAGTTTGCAGATAGGTTATTATGCTAAACATTTGCTTACGGAAATGAAAGTGAAGATAAATATATTTTTTTACTTCTTGAGCCAACGATTTCACTGATAATTCAATGATCCCCCATTGACCAGACTGGCTGAGTCAGGGTATCTGGGTAACAAGGAGACCACTACTACCAAATATCTTTTGAGGTTGCTCGATCAGTTTTAGGGAAGAATAAGAATAAATATCCTAACAAATACAATATGCTTTTAACCCTTCATGTTTGAACCCCTTAAAAAGGGAAAATGCAGTTGACAGGTGTGGCTTGAAAAGAAGTAGCCAAAGTTGTCAATGTGTATATTGTGTTAATGTTTGTTGTTCTAACAAGTAATGTTATCTGCATTTACCCAAAAGATTATGCTAAGGCATCAGATTGCAGAATAAAACACAACACTGTTTTATGCTTTTGAAGTTAAACATGGAATAATATTCAATAAGACGTCATCAGACAAATGCAGGTACAATTTTGACAGTATAAATACAATGTTTCTCTTTAATTACTGTATCACTTAATTACTGTATGTTTCTCTTTAATTAGTGAATTACTGTACATCACAAATGTAGATATAAATGCCTGGTTGGCTTCTTAAAAGTGGAAGTCTTTAAAGGAGTTTTATTTCAGGTTTTCTTGTCATAGACGGACACTAATGAATATAGAAGTGTAAACATCTTGTAACTCCTGCACTCTTCAACTTGAACTTCTGTATTTTATCCAGTTTGTGTCATTGTTGTCATTCCTGAAGAGCAGTGTGATTGCTTTTACAGATGCTGTTCCAATTGTGTGTGTTGTTCCAACAAACTTGAAAACACACTTATTGTGTGTGTTCATGTGTGTGTTTTTTTCCTGTTGTGCGTCTGGGTTTGTACCATGGTCCATAACAAAGCTGAGATGCAGTTACTCCGGGATCCCTCACCATGGCCAACTCTTCCTCCACTGAGAGAGAGAGAGAGAGAGAGAGAGAGAGAGAGAGAGAGAGAGAGAGAGAGAGAGAGAGAGAGAGAGAGAGAGAGACCAGAGAGACCAGAGAGAGAGAGAGAGACCAGAGAGAGAGAGAGAGACCAGAGAGAGAGAGAGAGAGAGAGAGAGAGAGAGAGAGAGAGAGAGCCAGAGAGACCAGAGAGACCAGAGAGAGAGAGAGAGAGAGAGAGAGAGAGAGAGAGAGAGAGAGAGAGAGAGAGAGAGAGAGAGAGAGACCAGAGAGAGAGAGAGAGAGAGAGACAGAGAGAGAGAGAGACCAGAGAGAGAGAGAGAGAGAGAGAGAGAGAGACAGAGAGAGAGTGATCATCTCAAGAATATTCATTCTCATTCTTATAATGTATTTCTTTGTACTTATGTGTTATCTTAACAATAAACTGTAAAAGTTAATGAGTCATGATTATCTGAAGTGTTTTTTAAGAGACAATTTCATTTGGTGTTAGATGACTAAGATGAATCATCAAACCTTGTCACAAAATTGACATAAAACACTTTTTATACTTGTTATTATACAGTGTGAAGAAAATACATTTCTTAAGAAGCATTTTGTTGTTTTTTGAACAAATATTTAAACTTCTTACAATAAGACATCATTACTTTTAAGGAAAGTGACCTACGATATTTTGTCTCCTTTCAAGAACGTAAGAATCAATAAAATTTCTGTTTTAAACAAGCTGAATAATCTGCCGATGGGGTGAGAAAAATAAACTTCTATTTACTTTAACTATTTCTTAGGTACCTAGGCTTGATTCAACAAGACAAAATGTTTAAGAATTAAATTTTTTGCAGTGTCCAAAGTCAACATAATCCTCACTGGAGCTGTGCAAAGTCCCTTCATGCTTTAAACGCTCCACCATCATCCCAATCCTCAAGAAACCAAAGATAACAGGACTAAATGACTATAGACCTGTGGCTTTAACATCTGTAGCCATGAAGTCATTTCATTTCTTAATAGAACCCCTGCAGTTGGCCAAGAGAGCAAACCGGGCTGTGGATGAAGCTGTCAACATGGGTCTGCATTATACCCTACAACATCTGGACAAACCAGGGACTTATGCGAGGATTCTGCCTTCAACACCATCATCCCATCACTGCTACAGATTTAATTGAACCAGCTGTCTGTCCCTAGCCCTGTCTGTCAATGGATCACCAGCTTTCTGACAGACAATTAACCAAGTCAGACTGGGCAAAATCATGTCTGACAGCCGCTCCATCAGCACCGGTGTCCCCACTGCTCTTTTGCCTGTACATAAATGACTGTACCTCTAAAGATCCCTCCATTAGGCTCCTGAAGTTTGCGGACGACACTACTGTTATCGGACTCATCCGGAATGGTGACAAGTCTTCGACAGACAGGAGGTGGAGCAGCTGGCTCTATTGTGCTGGTACAACACACTGAACAGGCTCAAACAGTGGAGATGATAGTGGGCTTTAGGAGAAACCCCCCTGCACTCCCCCACTCACCATCATGACCAGCACTGTGTCTGCAGTAGAGTCAATCAGGTTCCTGGGCACCACCATCTCTCAGGATCTGAAGTGGAACGCTCACATCGACTCTATTGTGAAGAAAGCCCAGAAGAGACTTTACTTCCTCCCACAGATGAGAACCTGCCACAGGAGCTGCTCCTACAGTTCTACTCCTCATCAAACCCATCCTCTGCCTCCAAAATGGACTTCAGAAGACTTCAGCGAAAAATTACTTGCACTAATCTTCCCACACTTTTACAACTTTACTCATCCAGAGTGAGTAAAAGGGCTTGTAAAATCACTTTGGACCCCTCAAACCCAGCACACTCTCTGTTTGAACTGTTACCGTCTGGTCATTTTTATTTTATTTTCCTATGTTACTATGTTACTATGTTACTATGTTACTATGTTACTATGTTCCTATGTTACTATATTACTATGTAACTATGTTCCTATGTTATTATGTTACTATGTTACTATGTTTCTATGTTCCTATGTTACTATGTTGTTATGTTACTATGTTACTATGTTGTTATGTTACTATGTTACTATGTTACTATGTAACTATGTTCCTATGTTCCTATGTTACTATGTTACTATGTTCCTATGTTACTATGTTACTATGTTATTATGTTACTATGTTACTATGTTATTATGTTTCTATGTTCCTATGTTACTATGTAACTATGTTCCTATGTTACTATGTTACTATGTTGTTATGTTACTATGTTACTATGTTATTACGTTTCTATGTTCCTATGTTACTATGTAACTATGTTCCTATGTTCCTATATTACTATGTTCCTATGTTACTATGTTACTATGTTGTTATGTTACTATGTTACTATGTAACTATGTTCCTATGTTCCTATGTTACTATGTTCCTATGTTACTATGTTACTATGTTACTATGTTCCTATGTTACTATGTTTCTATGTTACTATGTTACTATGTTCCTATGTTACTATGTTACTATGTTCCTATGTTACTATGTTCCTATGTTCCTATGTTACTATGTTCCTATGTTACTATGTTACTATGTTGTTATGTTACTATGTTACTATGTTACTATGTTACTATGTTCCTATGTTACTATGTTCCTATGTTCCTATGTTACTATGTTACTATGTTGTTATGTTACTATGTTACTATGTTACTATGTTATTATGTTACTATGTTACTATGTTATTATGTTTCTATGTTCCTATGTTACTATGTAACTATGTTCCTATGTTACTATGTTACTATGTTGTTATGTTACTATGTTATTATGTTTCTATGTTCCTATGTTACTATGTAACTATGTTCCTATGTTCCTATGTTACTATGTTCCTATGTTCCTATGTTACTATGTTACTATGTTACTATGTTCCTATGTTCCTATGTTATTATGTTCCTATGTTACTATGTTACTATGTTCCTATGTTACTATGTTCCTATGTTCCTATGTTACTATGTTCCTATGTTACTATGTTACTATGTTGTTATGTTACTATGTTACTATGTTACTATGTTATTATGTTACTATGTTATTATGTTTCTATGTTCCTATGTTACTATGTAACTATGTTCCTATGTTACTATGTTACTATGTTGTTATGTTACTATGTTACTATGTTATTATGTTTCTATGTTCCTATGTTACTATGTAACTATGTTCCTATGTTCCTATGTTACTATGTTCCTATGTTACTATGTTACTATGTTCCTATGTTACTATGTTACTATGTTATTATGTTACTATGTTACTATGTTATTATGTTTCTATGTTCCTATGTTACTATGTAACTATGTTCCTATGTTACTATGTTGTTATGTTACTATGTTACTATGTTATTATGTTTCTATGTTCCTATGTTACTATGTAACTATGTTCCTATGTTCCTATGTTACTATGTTCCTATGTTACTATGTTACTATGTTGTTATGTTACTATGTTACTATGTAACTATGTTCCTATGTTACTATGTTCCTATGTTACTATGTTACTATGTTACTATGTTCCTATGTTTCTATGTTACTATGTTACTATGTTCCTATGTTACTATGTTACTATGTTCCTATGTTACTATGTTCCTATGTTCCTATGTTACTATGTTCCTATGTTACTATGTTACTATGTTGTTATGTTACTATGTTACTATGTTACTATGTTACTATGTTCCTATGTTACTATGTTCCTATGTTCCTATGTTACTATGTTACTATGTTGTTATGTTACTATGTTACTATGTTACTATGTTATTATGTTACTATGTTACTATGTTATTATGTTTCTATGTTCCTATGTTACTATGTAACTATGTTCCTATGTTACTATGTTACTATGTTGTTATGTTACTATGTTACTATGTTATTATGTTTCTATGTTCCTATGTTACTATGTAACTATGTTCCTATGTTCCTATGTTACTATGTTCCTATGTTCCTATGTTACTATGTTACTATGTTCCTATGTTCCTATGTTATTATGTTACTATGTTCCTATGTTACTATGTTACTATGTTCCTATGTTACTATGTTCCTATGTTACTATGTTCCTATGTTACTATGTTACTATGTTGTTATGTTACTATGTTACTATGTTACTATGTTATTATGTTTCTATGTTCCTATGTTACTATGTAACTATGTTCCTATGTTACTATGTTACTATGTTGTTATGTTACTATGTTACTATGTTATTATGTTTCTATGTTCCTATGTTACTATGTAACTATGTTCCTATGTTCCTATGTTACTATGTTCCTATGTTACTATGTTACTATGTTCCTATGTTACTATGTTACTATGTTATTATGTTACTATGTTACTATGTTATTATGTTTCTATGTTCCTATGTTACTATGTAACTATGTTCCTATGTTACTATGTTACTATGTTGTTATGTTACTATGTTACTATGTTATTATGTTTCTATGTTCCTATGTTACTATGTAACTATGTTCCTATGTTCCTATGTTACTATGTTCCTATGTTACTATGTTACTATGTTCCTATGTTTCTATGTTCCTATGTTACTATGTTACTATTTTCCTATGTTACTATGTTCCTATGTTATTATGTTCCTATGTTCCTATGTTACTATGTTACTATGTTACTATGTTATTATGTTATTACGTTACTATGTTACTATGTTACTATGTTCCTATGTTACTATGTTCCTATGTTACTATGTTACTATGTTACTATGTTATTATGTTACTATGTTACTATGTTCCTATGTTCCTATGTTATTATGTTATTATGTTACTATGTTACTATGTTACTATGTTCCTATGTTACTATGTTCCTATGTTACTATGTTACTATGTTAATATGTTCCTATGTTATTATGTTCCTATGTAACTATGTAACTATGTTATTATGTTATTATGTTATTATGTTACTATGTTACTATGTTATTATTTTACTATGTTACTATGTTATTATGTTACTATGTTACTATGTTACTATGTTATTATGTTATTATGTTATTATGTTCCTATGTTACTATGTTACTATGTTACTATGTTACTATGTTACTATGTTACTATGTTACTATGTTACTATGTTATTATGTTACTATGTTCCTATGTTACTATGTTATTATGTTACTTTACATTGTGTACTGAAAGCTTCTGTAACCTACACAAATTCCTCATGTGTAAGCACATTTGAGAATAAAGGTCCTTCTGATTCTGATTCAAAATGAATACAATCAAAAAAGTGTATATGAATTAATTCATGTCGACCTGAAACAATTCAGACATTGTTTTGGAGCTGACAGCCGAAAGCGTCGACTTATCTTAAAAATATTTTCACATAAATCCTGTCGAAACGAATCTCTGAGAACTGTGTTAAGTGTTTTATCTCTTTTTCTTCATTCTATAAGAAAAGTGTTGTGAAGGATGTTGGAGAAGTCTTTTGTACCTTGCTGTAGTTTGTAGTTGAGTGCAGTCATGATCAGTAGAAGTAAAGACGTGACAGGTAAGAAGATTCCTGTCCACAGGATCCATCCTGGAACATGAGTGAGAAACACACTGAATGTAGACATGAGAAATGTGTTTGAGTCGAACCGTAACTGAACTTTGAGCTCATGCTTAAATCGGATTTACTGCTGCCGGTTAATACTTCACTGTATGACCTGTGAACCCTCTCAACACAATCACACACACAACAAACACAAACATATGTAGAGATTCCTCAACATTCATTCTCTGCTGACAGCATTTATTAAGAGGAATGAGTCTGATTGGATCACTTTCATCTGTGATCATTTCATCATCAATGACTGTAAACTGAGTTTGTCCCAAATCAAATGTTTGCTTAACGGTTAAAAATATTCATATAGAGTAAGGGCATGTATTTCGGTACTTAGAAATCAAATAACTTTAATGACACTGCTAAGTCTTTAAACAAAAGTCAATGGATGCAATAAAATGTCATATCATTAAACATTATAAACCTATGTGGGTGTGTAAGTGTGTGTGTTTTTGCGTGTTGCTGAAATCATTTTACACCAGAGGATCTCATTACTGCATTTCTGAGACAAACTGTCTAATATCTTTTTTCGAGGTTTCCATTTAGAGTCCAGGACTTGCAGTATTCCTCAAGCAGATTCAGATTCTCTTGTAGATCTTCTTTAGATGGAGACCAAGACTGAGGTATTGTTCTAAATTTACATTTACATTTAGTCATTAAGCTGATGCTTTTATCCTAAGCGACTTACAAATGAGGTTTACAAAAGAAGTATTTAGAACAAGATGTAACAATGCAATCGTAAGTGAGATAATGCAAGTCCTAGTAAGAAAAACACAACATAAGTACCAAGTGCCAAGGAAAAATTTTTTTTATTAATTATTTTTTTGATAGAAATGTGAGGATGTGAAATGAGGTTTATTAGTGGGTAAGAAAGAGTAAAGATGTCAAGTCGTTTTATTTGTGGGTTAGGTTCAAACAGAAAATATTTTGAGGCGGTTTTTCAAGATGGAGACGGGCCTGTAAGAGACATTGTAACGGGCAGATCGTTCCACCATCGTCGAACCGATACATAGAAGGTGCTTGAGAGCGATTTCTTACCTTTTTGGGTTGGCACTTCCAGACATCGATCATTCACTGAGCAAAGGGATCTGGCAGGTAAATATTTCTGTATCAGCGAATGAAGGTAGAAGGTCTCTATACCTGTGGTGGTCTTGTAGGCCAGGAGAGCTTTGAACTCGATTTGATTGGCTATAGGGAGCCAGTGTAACCTGATGAAGAGAGATGTGATGTGCGCTCTTCAATGTTCCTTGAAGATCACTCTTGCTGCCACATTCTGGATCATCTGCAGAGGTTTGGTAGCGAAGGTTGGCAATGCAGCAAGTAAAGCATTACAGTGGTCCAGCTTAGACAAGACTTGGGCCTGCACTAGGATTTGTGCAGCATGCTCAGAGAGGAAAGGTCTTATCTTCCTGATGTTGAAGAGAAGGAATCGGCAGGACCCGGCGGTACTTGCAACATGGTCCTTGAAAGGAAGTTGAACTCATAATTTGTTTTTTCTTCTTACACATATCCATTGTGTGTTAGTAAGTGGGAGCAAATGATACTTAGCGTATTTTGGATGTCATACGGTTGAATATCAGATCGGTACATTTATTTTAGTAATTGTGTCCGGATGAAAATCTTTCCTGTGAAGTAAAGTGGAGAGGATGATTTTAGTGTTGGGAAAAGTCTGTCGAGCTTTTTCACCACAGCTTAAAGACAGACAGACACTCTGTTTGTTCCGCAGGTCAGTGGTGCCTCTATGAAATATGATGTGGCTGGGACGGCCCAGTTGAGACTCTGTCAGGAGGTCCAGTGCTATATCCCTGTTGAGACATCAGAGTTAAACTGCTTTGTTTGCTCAGTTTTTTAATGTCAATGAATTCCCCATTTGAGTCAATGAGTAGAGCTGTATGTAGTTTCTCTGATCTGTTGTCAGCTGAGTTCTGTCGTGTTGGAGCAGATGTCTGTAGACTGTCTAGATCAGATCTGTTTGTGTCTGTTGTCTCTGAGGGTTTCTGAAGTCTTAAAGCTGCTTCTGGAGGTTTCATGTGGACTCTTACTGAACTTTCAGTGTGTTGCGTTCTCTTGTATAACACTCATTCTCTTGCAGTTTTCTCACTTGTTGTGTTAGAGATGTGAGTTTGTGTGTGTTCTCAAGTATTTGTGTGTGTTGTACACATTTGTGTTGTACAGGTTGTTCTTGTTCCAGCACTTTTTTTTGAGTGTTACCATCTCTATTTCCAGTCTTGAGAAGTGTTCCAGTAGTAGAGGTATAGCTTTATTCTGATCTTCATGTTCAGTGCTGTCTGTAGAGATGCAGAGGCTCTTGTCTCAAAATTTCATGAATGGAGCTGTAGTTATCCTGCAATAACTTCAGGTTTCCTTGTACTATGACTCTGTCATTTTTATAAATGTATATTATTTCCATGTTGTCGAGATCATGTGGATCTTTGATTAATTCGGATAATCAGTGAAAAAAAATAGATTAGAAACTTTTTAAATTGAGGTTCAACAAATAAAAACAGTTGCAATACGGATAAACAAATGATAAAGCTTGACTTATTGAATATCAGATCCTTTTCTAAGAAATCACTTTTTGTAAATAATATGATCACTGCTCATAATTTAGATGTCCTCTGTTTGACAGAAACCTGACTTAAACCTGATGATTATATTATTTTAAATGAATCCACCCCACAATATTACTGTTATAAACATGAGCCATGTCCAAAAGGTAAAGGGGGAGGGGTTGCTTCAAAATATAACAATATTGGTGGAGGTGGAGGCGATCTGAGAGCACAAGTGCAACAGCACTCTCCACCTGGGGTATGTCGACATAGGCCCTAACTGCCTCCCCGTGGAGGGTCGTGAGGGCAGAAGAACCAGGGGCGTTCCACGACTTTGTGCACCTCCGGGAAGAACGGTACCGGGGCTATGCACCCACACAGACCCCAGATACAGTACCAATCATCCAACCGTGAGCACTGTGATGACAGCGGGCTGTGCACTGCGGAGACATCTTCCTGAGGGCAGCATAGAGAGCATTCTGTGAGATGGGTGGCTGTAGTCCCTGATGATCTTTCGGGATTTCCTCAAGCACCGCCTGGTGTAGATGTCCTGGAGGGAGGGACGCTCACCTCCAACTATGTGGCTGGCAGTTCGCACGATTCTTTTCAGAGCTTTAGAGTTGCCAGCAGTGCTGTTACCAAACCAGGCAGTGATGCAGCTCGTCAGGATGCTCTCTATGGTGCAGGTGTAGAAGGTTCTGAGGATGCTGGGGCTCATGCCAAACTTCCTCAGCCTTCTCAGGAAAAAGAGGCGCTGTTTAGCCTTCTTCAGCACTGCGTCGGTGTGTATGGACCAGGTGAGATCCTTACTGATGTTGACTCCGAGGAACTTGAAACTGCTCACCCGCTCCACAGGTGTCTCGCTGATAGTGATGGGTGTGTGTTCTCTGCTCCGTCTCCTGAAATCCACCACCAGCTCCTTGAACTTGTCTGTGTTGAGTGAGAGGTGGTTCTCCTGACACCATTTAGTCAGGGTGCTCACCTCCTCTCTTTAGGCCGTCTCATCATTGTCGATGATCAGGCCTATAGCGGTTGTGTCATCAGCAAACTTGACGATCACATTGGAGCTGTGTGTGGCTGTACAGTCATGTGTGTACAGGGAGTACAGGAGTGGGCTGTGGACATAGCCCTGAGGAGCACCAGTGTTGAGGGTCTGCAGGGATGAAGTGTTGTTGCCCACTCTGGCCACCTGACTTCTGCCTGTCAGGAAGTCCAGGATCTAGCTGCACAGAGATCTATTTAGTCCAAGATTCTGGAGCTTCTCAACAAGTGTGGAAGGCACTATGATGTTGAATGCTGAGCTGTAGTCCACAAACAGCATTCTCACATAGGTGTTCTTATTTTCCAGGTAGGAGACAGCAGTGTGCAGGGTGTAAGCAATGGCGTCATCTGTGGAACGGTTATTGCGATATGCAAATTTTAGAGGGTCCAATGAGACAGGCAGCACAGAGCAGATGTAATCTCTGATAAGTCTCTCAAAACACTTACTGAAGATGGTTGTGAGAGCGACAGGCCTCCAGTCATTTATTGTTTTGTTTTTCTTTGGTATGGGCACAATGGGAGATGTTTTGAAGCATGAAGGGACCACAGACAGACAGAGGTAGAGTTTGAAAATGTCTGTGAAGACACCGGCCAGCTGGTATGCGCATGCTCGGAGTACACGACCTGGGATGCCATCAGGACCCGCAGCTTTACAGATATTTTCCCGTCTGAAGGATCGGGTGACATTTGCGACAGAGACGGAGAGCGATTTCACATCTTCTGTAGCAGCTGCGGGAACTGTCTCTGTTTGGGATGTGTTGTGAGCCTCGAAACGAGCATAAAAGTTATTTAGCTCATTGGGAGTCATAGATCCTCTTCTGACTATTATGAACACCTCATTGTCGTTAGAATATGTCCCCAAATCCTTCAAACTGGCTGTTATGAAGCCTATCTTCAAAAAACACAACTTGACCCCAAAGATATAGCAGCTTAATGTTAGTTCAAAGGTAATATATTATTGAATTTGGGGACGTTATCTCTGTTCAGTTTAATGGTGTCTGTGCACTCATTTTCAATTCGTTGATGTCCTCTTTGTTTACTTAAAAAGGTGTCTATGCGTTCAAATTCAATCAAATTAACGATATCGTTGTAAATAAATTATAGACCCAACTCAAATCTCCCATTTGTAAGGTAGTATCCTTACAATTATACTCCTGTGTGTGAAAAATGTTACCTGTGAGAATTTCCAGTCAGGATTCAGACAGTATCATGGCGTCGAAACCTCTCTCCTTTGAGTATCAAAAATAAAAAATACCCCCTATCATCCGACCATTGTTGTATCTCTCTATTAGTGCCATTGGATCTCAATGCTGCTTTGTTACTATTGACCATAACATTCTTTTGCATAGAGTTGAACACTTTGTTGACATAAATGGAAGTGCATTAGTATGGTTTAAGTTGTACGTAACTGACCATCATTAATTTGTAGAAGTAAATGAACAGCTATCATTTCATTCACAAGTGCATTATGGAGTACCTCAAGGATCAGTACAAGGGCCACTAGTCTTCACATTATACATGTTACCTTTGGGAATTATTTTCAGGAGACATGGTGTTAGCTTTCACTATTATGCTAATGAAATTCAGCTTTATATTTCCTCGTGGCCCGGTGAAACACAATGATTTGAAAAACTAATTAAATGCATATATAAAATGCGATATAAAAAACTTAATTGGATGATGAGTAATTTCCTGTTGCTAAACTTTGAAAAAATAGAAGTGTTAATTATAGGACCTAAGCACTCTACATCTAACAGCTCAGAACACTGTCTAAGATTTGATTGCTGCTCTGTAAACTCTTTGTCATCAGTAAGCAACCTAGGTGTGCTTTTTAATAAAAATCTTAAGGCTGTGTCCTAACTTCAAGCGGAACTGCAGAGGCTCTACTTGAGTCATGACCTTCCAGTGGGAACTGGTATCAGTGGCGCAAAAAGTGGGGGCCGCCTAAGCGATGGTTAATTTTTTTTTAAATAATAAAAGTTATATTAATTGTAGAGGACTAACAGGCTAGAGTAGGCGCTGGTGCCCTCATATGATTCCATCATAGAATTTAGACAAAGAAGGTTAATACCGTGAGTGGACGGGGTGCCGGAGCGCTGAGTGAGCAGCAGCAACATTAACGAGTTGTTATTGAAACTCGAAAAAGATGGAAAAAGATATTCACCTGTCTGAATACAGCAGGAAACACTTTCAGCCCCCCACCATACACAAACGGAACTAGCATGTGAGTTAACGTCTGCTTGATAAGATGACAAGAAAACATTTCTAATTCACTGAAGATAATGAAATAAAGCATAATTTACTGTATTTATTTCATTATTTTAACAAGTTTATTATCATTCTAAAATGTGGAACACGTAAGTGAGTATATACATTCATAATAAATCACATTAATGCGTTAGTATTAATATTATATCTGCAAAATATCCCATCCAATAAGAGTAAATAAGAACCCATACATGTGTTCAGTAAAGAAAAGCAGTGCGACTCACCCTTAATCTGCTTCTGTGCACAGTTGCCATGACAACAGCAGTGATGAACTGGTTACAGTGGTGATTGAAGTCAATTCCTTTTCATTTACATTTGATCTTGTGTTCACGTTCTCTTTACAAACAGAATTCCTTTCTTACAAGATTCTTCAGATTTATAAGAACTGACAGTTCATCCCAAGGTTTTGATGTGACAATGTCATGACCCAAATCTCTTATGATCATGTGAAAGTGATGTGACAGTGGTGACCCATACTCCAAAGTGCACACACACACACACACACACACACACACACACACACACACACACACACACACACACACACACACACACACACACAGTAGTGAACACACACACTCAACGGTGAACACACAAACACAGCAGTGAACACACACACACACACACACACAAACTCAGAAGTGAACACGCACACAGTAGTGAACCCTCACATACAGCTTTGAACACACACACGCGCACACACACACACACACACGTACGCACGCACGCACGCACGCACGCACGCACGCACGCACACACACACACACACACACACACACACACCAGTGAACACTCACACACAGACCTGAACACACACTCAGAAGTGAACACACAAACAGTAGTGAACACACACCCGGAGCAGTGATTAAATGCTTCTACAAGACTCAAAAGCCTAAATAGCTTGATACATCACAGTGACCAGTTTTATAAAAGAAAGAAATGTCTCTTTAAAGCTTTGTTATAAATGTATATGTTTTATAAAACTGCTTGGATGACTAATAGTGAAACTTCTCTTTAGAGTTAATGTTCATGAAATATAAAATAGATAAAAAGGAAGCACCATGTTATCGTCTCCCATGAGGATAAAGATCTGTCTTTAGGTATTTGCCTGATGGAGAAATAAATAAAAGATATCAAGAGACACACAGAGATGATATCATGTTCATGCTGCTTTACCATCAGACGACGAAAACCGAACTAGAAAGAATGAACGTTTCAGTAAAGTCCACCTTCCATCAAGATAAATAGCATTAGTGTATCTGATCTGGTTAGTTATTTTTCCCTCTGATTTCTTATTTTCTGTTCTAAATATCGTTGTATTATTCTGATGAAGAAAAGAGTCTGAGCATCACATTCAGTTAGATCTATTGCCTGAAGAAAGAGCTACACCAGACATCATGTTTTAATTGACCGCACACATCTAGATTTAATGCTGGTATATTTAATCATTTTTGACCCTCAAATGCTATGTTAACTATTTTTAAATCTCTAAATACTGTTTTGGGAGGTTAGACAGCGGTTAGAGAGGCAGACTCGTAACAAGAAGGTCCCTGGTTTAATTCCCAGAGCCGGCTGGAAACATCTGACGTATCCTTGAGCAAATTAATTTTACTCACTGGATGGGTTACATTTCGCTTTCAGTAAACTATACTAAAATAAATGAATCTACAATTTAAATGATCTAGAAGTGTAGGAGCGAGTTTAAACTCTGAAATGAATGTGAGATGTGATGCCTTCTCTATGAAATTGATGACGATAGTGGGGGTTCTCATGAACACTGCGTGTTTCAGAATAATGAGATATTCTCTCCGTGTCTGCACTTCATCATAACCTTTAAAAAGATGTTTCATCACTTATAATAATAAGGACATTCTGTCCTACAGCATCACTGTTTCCATGACAACAGCAATATTTATACATCTACTGTCGTAACCCAACCAAACACAAGAGAATGCTTTACCACTTTTAAGATCCACAATACCTTGGCCACCCTTGGCATTTTTTCCAGAAACACAACAGGAGGCTCTAGGAGAGATTCTATGCCATAGTGAGGGGGCTTTTAAATGATAAATGATCAATCACTTTCCTCTAAAGAACAAGTTTGACAGCAGTTCATTCTGTCTGTCTGATCTTGCATTAATATTTATCTAATTTATATATACTTAAAAAACAAGGTTTTTTTAACCACCCTGGGACCAACTCTTGCCACCTGGGAAAGTTTCTCATTCAGTGCCCAAACATATATGAATCCATATCTGTTGAATCCAAGATGGCGCTACGGATGGCCGCGTCGGTGTGGAGCTCTCCAGATGTTTTGTTGTTTTTGGTAGTTTGTCCTGTTTTATGTCTGTCACAAACTATCCGTTTCACAAGAGACGAACTGCTGAACATTCGTTAGTGCACACCACCTGATTTTCAACCAGTTTTTGATTTTTGGGAAGTTTTACTGGTTATTGTACTTCGCGGAGCAGCATCGTTGTTTGGACGCCATAAGAAATGCAAGCGTGGGAAAAGAGCCGGCGCGCTTTTTAAGCTCAGACAGCTCGGCTTCAGAACGCCGTTACCAAGCATTCATCTGGCGAATCTCCACTCTCTACCCAACAAAATGGACAAACTTCACATACTTTTACAGAAAAACAAGGATTTTACCAACTCTGCTGCTCTGTGTTTCACAGAAACCTGGCTGAACGAAACCGCTTTACATCTACCAGACTTCTAGGCCTGAAGGACATCACCAACTACAAGACACCACCCCTCAGCATTGAGAGCAATAAACAGCTTATTGAACATCTTAATCAATGCTTTTGTAGATTTGAGACCCACAATCAGACACTTCCCACCTGCCATGAACATCCCTCTACACCGCATTCAAAACCTGCAGCCATCCTCTAATCCCGCCCTGCACTTCAGATCAGTGAGGATAATTTGCGCCAGATCTTTAAAACAAAAGATAAGGAAAGCTCCAGGCCCAGACGGTGTGTCACCAGCCTGTCTGAAAACCTGCGCTGACCAGCTGGCTCCTGTCTTCTCACTAATCTTCAACAGATCACTGTTGATGTGCAAAGTCCCTTCATGCTTTAAACGCTCCACCATCATCCCAATCCTCAAGAAACCAAAGATAACAGGACTAAATGACTATAGACCTGTGGCTTTAACATCTGTAGCCATGAAGTCATTTCATTTCTTAATAGAACCCCTGCAGTTGGCCAAGAGAGCAAACCGGTCTGTGGATGAAGCTGTCAACATGGGTCTGCATTATACCCTACAACATCTGGACAAACCAGGGACTTATGCGAGGATTCTGCCTTCAACACCATCATCCCATCACTGCCCCAGATTTAACTGCCCCAGCTGTCTGTCCCTAGCTCTGTCTGCCAATGGATCATCAGCTTTCTGACAGACAGACAACCGAGTCAGAATGGGCAAAATCATGTCCGACAGCCGCACTATCAGCACCGGTGCCCCACAAGTATGTGCCCCTCCCCACTGCTATTCTCCCTTTACACCAATGATTGCATCTCTAAAGACCCCTCCATTAGAATCCTGAAGTTGGTGGACGACACTACTGTTATCAGAATCATCCAGAATGGTGATTTGTTGGATGGGAGGTCCCTAGGACGACATGCCCCAGGTCCCTAGTCCTCTGGGGCGCGTTGATGGTGAAAACACAGGCTGCATCCCGTACCCTCTTGGGACCTGACTGTGGTCCTACAGGGCTTCAGCAGTCCCCCTTTCAAGCCCTTGGATCAAGCTAGTCTTTCTCACCTAATGAACACGACAGTTCTCCTTGTAGCGCTCACTTCCATTAAGAGGTTTGGGGATCTGCATGTATTCTCTGCGTTCAGAAAGTACCCTCAAGTTGATGCCAGCTGATTCTCATGCTCTCCTGAGACCCTGGCCCAGCTATGTTCCCAAGGTTCCCACCAGTCAGGGACCAGGTGGTGAACCTGCAGGCGCTCCCGACAGGGGAGGAAGACCCAGCCTCATCCGTGTTGTGTCCAGTATGTGCCTTGCGCCTCTATATGGACTGCACGCAGAGCTTAAGGAGGTCTGAGCAGTGAACCCAGTGATCTTCCACTAGGTGGGCCTCCACCTTTGCTGT
>CM065656.1:21800677-21809846 GCA_033220385.1 Triplophysa yarkandensis
GTACAAGACTCGGCACAGTTTTCATCTGTCCTAAAGATCATCTTGCCTTGCTTCGGTCTGGCTGCCCTTGTGCTGTCAAGGCCTAGTGACATATCTTCTCCTGGACGGCCCTGTTCCTCCCATCATTTACCCTTTCACCACCCACACTTTGGGGACACATTGCCATCATTGGGACACCTTGGCATCCCCACTGGATGGTTCTGATTCGCAAGAGTGCTCACATCTAGACAGGCCAGTCAGTGTTGCTCTATGCTGAATATCGTAACGCAGCACAGTACTAGGGCATTTCGTAAAGACCCTATCAGTCTCGTCACAATGTCAAGAGACCGACTGAAATGCAACGTCTCTGGTTATCACTGTAACCTTAGTTACCCGATGGCAGTCAGCTGCAGAGAGGCTTCCCCGGGGTTCTCAAGGTAATGAAACATGTCATCTCCTTTAATACCCAAATATTAAAGGGGATGAGAGAAGATTGGCATGTTAATTTCATTCACTTAGTTCACTGGCCTTTAGAAAGTCATTTCAGGAATAATTTTTAAGCTCAAGCCCATCAACCTCGATGTAACATCTTGTTCCCTCCATCAGGGAACCAGCGTTCCAGATTCCCAGGTATACTCCCTCCAGATCTCTGTGCTCCACTAACGAGGAATGTCTTGTGGTGCCGTCCAAAGAAGGTAAGAAATCTCTCTCTCAGAACTTCTCTGCATTGATTCCTCGATGGTGGAATGATCTGCCCCTAACCACACGTTTAGTAAACTAAGTTCACCTCTTTCCTTTCCCACCCACTTTTTATAATTTTTTTTTAACCCTTTCTCTCTCCTACCGGTTTTATCTTACCTTGTGTAACTTATTAACCTCATTGAAGAACTTGTTCATCTTTTGTTGTCTCTGCTATTTATCAATTTATTGTCTCCTCTATCTATATAGAATATCATGAGATGTGGATCTCATGATATAGGATTCTTACTTGGATAAATGATTTAAAACTAAAGCCAGCAGTTATGTAAGTGACAGATGTATGCTCGTGCATGACCATCACTCTCAAATGCTTTCAATGTGAAATATTCATATTCTGATGAAATATTCACATGGTGTGATGTGATGCTTGATATCATCATGGGTTCTGTGTCTTTAAATATTGATCATACATCAGAACAAAAGAATGCTTTCAGAAACATGTAGAGATGAGCCTATGTTGAATATCACGAAAGAGATTGACGCTGTTGATATGGATATGAAATATAAGAATAATCGCAAATTATCATTCAGTAAGGTAATTCATCTTTAAATAGGAATATTTGCGTTTTATATAAATAATGTGGATTGACATTAACAGCTGAAATAAATGGAGAGTGTGTAACAGATGAATGTAGATGTCACTCTTTTTTTGTTTAAGACTGTAAAAACACACTGACTTGTTTTAAATTCCTTCATGAATAAATGTTTTGTGGTGTTATTAGTGTGAGGATTACTGTTAGGGATTAAAGCACAATACTTAGCCCTCTTATTAAACTTCCAAGCTGTTGAATTCCTCCTACACCTTACAGACGTATGAGTTTCTCAAACTGACAAAAACAAGCCAAATTCCTTACATGATTTTTAGGCTGTCTACATTTGGTAAACCGGAACTGGGAACATCTTCCACAACACTTGATATATTAGTAACATCATTAGAAGAATGTCATCTAGGCTAAAATGTGTCTGTTTCTCTCTTATTCCGAGTTCAGAGAAACCACCAGATCCCGCCTGTATCCAGATCAGAAGACATTGCATTCACCCGGATCCAGTTCTTATCCAGACCAGATTAAGGATGGGGAACTGGAAAGCTGTCAACAGCCATGAAGGATGGCGGAGAACAGGACAACTAGAGTCCCAGATACAGATCCCCAGCAAAGACCTTGCCTCAATTGACCATCGGTATAAGACCGTAGGATACAGATGATTCTTCTCAACTTTGCTGCAGCCTGGAATTGACCTGCCGGTTTCGTCTGGTCAGAGGAGAGCTGGTTCCCCAACTGTGCCTAGTTCTTGTCCCAAGCCACTAGATCCAGGCTAGACCCAGATCAGAGGGACATTGCATTCACCGGAGACAGTACGTACCCAGACTGAATGGTGGATGGGTAACTAGAAAAGCCCTCTACAGCCCTGAAAGAAAGCAGAGACAAGGATAACTAGAGCCCCGGATACAAATCCCCTGCAAAGACCTTAGAGATAGACATCGGGATTACACCACAGGATACAGATGATTCTTCTCCACCCTTCTGCAGCCTGGAATTGAACTGCTGGATTCGTCTGGTCAGAGGAGAACTGGCTCCCCAACTGAGCCCGGTTTCTCCCAAGGATTGTTCTCCTCTCCTCCATTCTGTCACCGATGGAGTTTTGGATCCTTGCTGCTGTCGCCTCTGGCTTGCTTAGTATCCGAGTTATCATTAACTTGATTAAAACTGAATATACAGACACTTTTTCATCTGAACAGAGAAGACATAACTGAACTCAATGATGAACTGCCTTTAAATGTCCTGTTCGCCGCATGTTTTTAAGCTTTGATTGAGTTTACAGTGTGTAATATAACGTGTATGTGTCAATGTTTCTCTTGAAAAAATTACCTGTATTTTTCACATAATTCATAATTCTCTGTCTGCCTCTTTTTCCCCCGTCATGAAAATGGCTGAAACTTCACCGTTCCGATGAAATTCCCGCCTAACACATAACCAGTTTTGATTGGGCCAGGGGTTCCTGTGTTGGGATTCGAAAGCTGAAACCGCTTACCAACACACGTGTGCTCGCGCTCAGTTATCATAAACTGATTCCGCGTCTGATTCTGACTCAAATTGATCATATTTAAGACATTACAGATGTTTTTTATGCTCTGACAACAACATTAGACACTAATTCAAGTTTAAAACATGGATTTATGTCGGCTACAAACTTTAACTATCATTTTACATTATGGACACACTGTTTTAATTACCAATGTTGTTCAGCTGCTTTGAAACAAAGCATTTTGTTTAAAGCGCTATAGAAATAAAGGTGACTTTGACTTTGAAATGTAAACGTAAATGTAAATGTAAAGATACCATGACTTATACCAAGTAATATGATGTCATTGGTATTTCTGTATCATGTGATGAAATGCACTGTAAGAAACAGTTATGTATTGTTTATAAGGTATCTGCTAATGAATAAATGACTGAATAAATTTGCTTGTTTAACCCTTTTGCATTCATTAATTCTTATAGCCCCTTGTGTAATTCATATTACCTGTATACACAGAGTGGCTTGTTAAAATATTTTTACATAAGTGATTTAATAATATTACTGTGAGTCTAATAGAACTGCCATGATTGACTGACTAAGAAAACATGAACATAATAAAACAGATTAAATGTTATGCACTATTTTGTATGAACGTGTCAAATATGTTATTAAGAAGCATAATGCTCGTTTAAATTAAACAATGTATATCTGTAAGCTCAGGCAGTGATCTCTGGTTCTTTTGCATCAGGAAAGAACAACTATAAGATCAGTATAAAACTCATAACTATCCAGTATTACTGTTCAGTCCTTGTTACTATCTAAATAAATGAATTCAACCTGTATATAAAACAACCCATCAGGTGCATTATTATATAGTGTTCTATCACTTCCATGGGAATAGAATGGAATGAATGCTTATGGACACTGGGACATAATTTACATTTAGATCTGAGATACCTACAGCAACACTGCAGCTGACCTGTTACTTATGTAAAATAACATATCATAACATTAAAATAATATAAAGTATTTCTGACATGTAACATATCGAAATATCACAATAACATTAAAACCTCTGTAAGTTATGACAAATAACTGTCAGAAATAGTGGATGGAGGAAGGAGAACCCAAATGCAGGCACGGTTGGAGGGAAATAACAGGAAAGGCTCTCCAATGGTTCGTATCCTACCTCTCGGGTAGATCCTTCAAGGTTTCGTGGGGAGGTGAAGTCTCAGAACATCTTGACACCGGTGTACCTCAGGGCTCAGTTCTTAGACCGTTGCTCTTCTCGGTCTACATTACATCACTGGGATCAGTCATTCGTAAGCATGGCTTCTCCTACCATTGTATGCGGATGACAAGCAACTCCACCTTGTGTTTCATCCGGAAGATCAAACGATTTCGACCCGAGTCTCAGCATGTCTGAGCGACATCTCCCTCTGGATGAAGCAACACCACCTACAACTTAACCTTGCAAAAACGGAACTTCTTGTCATCCCTGCCGACCCGAAGACTCGTCACAATCTCTCTATCCAACTAGGAGCATCAACCATTGTGCCCTCCAGGTCTGCGAGAAACTTGGGAGTAATCATCGATAATCAGCTCAACTTCACAGATCATGTTGCCGCGACTGCCAGATCCTGCAGATTCATGCTTTACAACATCAGGAAGATCAGACAGTTTCTCACAGAACACTCCACACAAATCCTGGTTCAAGCTCTGGTCCTGTCCAGGCTGGACTACTGCAACGCGCTGCTTGCTGGACTCCCGATGTGCACAACTAAACCTCTGCAGATGATTCAAAATGCAGCGGCAAGAGTGGTGTTCAAGGAACCAAAAAGGACCCATGTAACACCTCTCTTCATTAATCTACATTGGCTTCCTGTAGCAGCTCGCATTGAATTTAAATGTCTTCTCATTGCCTACAAGACCACCACCGGTTCAGCACCCGAGGGCGGGAATGCTGGCTGTATCGGTGCTGAAGCCGCGGGGGAATGCCGGCTGGACAGGACTTGGATCCGGGACAGGACTTGGATCCGGGACAGGACTTGGAACCTGGGACAGGACTTGCATCCGACATCGGGACAGGACTTGCATCAGATGTCGGTACAGGACTTGGATCCGGGACAGGACTTGGATCCAGGACAGGACTTGGAACCGGGACAGGACTTGCATCTGACGTCGGGACAGGACTTGCATCAGATGATGGTACAGGACTTGGGACCGGCACTGCGACCTGGACCCTCTGCTTCTTCCTCTTCGAGCAGCGGGTGAGATGAGAGGTCGCAAGAGGGGGCGGGACCATCTCAGGACCCGAAGAATCCGATGGGGACTTCCTCCTGGATCTTCTATCTCGGACGGTGACAGGGGGAAGGGCAGGACTGGGAACAGGGAGTGGGGGAGCTGGAGCTGGGGAGGAGCTGTGCCCCCCAATGTGGCCGTGGCCAGGGACGCAATCCTCCGGGACTGGAGCTGCAGTCACATAGAATCATACAAATAAAAATACTTGTTATAAATGACCTCTGTTACTTAGAGTTAGTTACTATAACATATAAGATATTGTAATTTTATAATCATAATAACACCCTCTGTCACTTGCAACAGATAACATATCTTAATAAATCAAACCTTTATTACTTGTGACAAATAACATATTGTGATATCATAGTTATATTAAAAACCAATGTAACTCATGACAAATAACATCTCATAGTATATAAAATACTTGTGATAAATCCACTCTATTAGTTTTTGTTACTTACTATTACATATGAGATATTGTAATTTCGTAGTCAATCATAATACCTCTGTCACTTATGAAAAATCACCTCTGTTACTTGCAACAAATAACAAGTTGTTATATCATAATATTATCAGAACTTCTTAAATAAGTTGAAAATCACCTCAGGAAATTGTCAGGGAAAAGAAATATCGTAATGTCATAATAACATCAAAACCTCTATAACATGTGATAAATTACCTCTGTTACTTGCAACAAATAACATAGTTTAATGTAATAATAACATCAAAACCTCTATGACTGGTGGAAAATTACTCTGTTACTTGCGAAAGATAAAATATCGTAATCTCATAATAGCATCAAACCTCTATAACATTTGTGATATATCACCTCTGTTATTTGCTACAAATATCATATCGTAGTATTATAATAAACCAAAATTCTATTACTTGTCCTAGATCACCAAACTTGTCATAATGTCATCATAACATCAAAACCAAAATAACTTGTGATATATCACGTTCATTACTTGCACCACAAAACTTATCATAAAGTCCTTACTTTTGATAATTCAACAATTTTACTTGCAACATAATTATAATGTCATAATAATAAATCTCTGTTAACTGTAACAGATAACATATCTTAATGTCACAATAATGTTAAAATCTCTGTAATAAATGACATCTGTTGTTAAGGACAAATAATATATCATAATATTCAAACTTTTTTACCTCTGTTGAATGCAACAACTAACATATCTCAGTATCATGAAAAATACAAAATACTTGTGATAAATCACCTCTGTTACTTAATGTGATTTATAACATATTGGAATGTCATAATTATAATAATACCTCTGTAAATGACGAAATATCACCTCTTTTACTTGCGACAAATAACATATCGCAATATCGCAATGATATTTAAACCTCTGGTACTTATCAAAAAATCTCCTCTCTACTTGCAAAAGATAACATTTTGTAATTTCATAATATTCTCAAAACCTTTTTTTTTGCAAATCCCCCATTGTTCGTTGTGACAAATAACATCCTGAATGTCCATAACAACTTGTAATACATAACCTCTGTTACTTGCGAGAGAAATAATAAATCATTATATTCAAACATATATTACTTGTGACAACACATCCGTTACTTGCCCATAAATAACACATCACAATTATATTAAGACCTCTGTTGAAAGTTTATACTAACAGTACCTTTCACTGTCAAGTGCCAGTAAAACATAACAGGATATTTGTGAACTAGGCTATCCTTTCAACATACAGTATATTATATATATATATATATATATATATATATATATATATATATATATTATAAATATATATATATATATATATATATATATAAAAACAGTGGTCATATTTTTATACTGGACAGTGTGGGTTGAAACTAATGTGAAACAGGAAAACATAATCGGAAAGGTTGTGTTTATTCTGGAGAAAACAGATAAATTACACATTGGAAGAATGTCTTCAAAAATATCAATTGTAATTTGTATTAAAACTACTACTACTGCACTTAGAACAGATAACTGCTCCTCTCTGAATGTGAACAAACACAATACAACACACATTTGAACATGTTTCATCACTTGTTTCATCCACTTCTGGAATTTTTGCTATGTACCAATACTTCTGCTAATCATTACTTTCCTTTTTCCTCTTTCTCCATTTAGAGGGATACAAAAAATGCATTATTGTGAAACTGTAAATCTGTTGCATCTTTCTGTCCTTGGGCCTTGTGATGTTATCATCATGTTCACAAAAATAACTTTGTGAACGCTTAAATGTTTCACAGTCAATCTGTTTTTTATCGAAAAACTTTTGAAATGTTAAAATCTTGTCTCTGAGGTGCCTCTCTTTAGACTGTTGCTCATGAACTCATCATGCTCAAAGCTTAAGTTATTGTGAGACCTGGAGATCATAAGAAGTTTCTCTTTTTTAGTGTAGTCTTTCTTGATGGCCACCGGGGGAACTATGAGTCTGTCCATGGGGTCCTCTCGGTTCTCTAGTTTAGTATATCCTTTACTATTACTGCGGTCCAGCCGAGGCAGCTAGGATGTTTCCTCTGTTCGGGGCTGGACGGTGAGCATAGTGGGCACTCGCTCTAAATCCAGCGATTTGGAATGAGCCGATAACATGTGGAGCGAACTATTGGAGCCGAAGTCTTTACGAGCTGCCCCGGGCGACAGGAATCTACCGCTGGAGGCTCCAGGAGACAGTGAGGAGTGTGATGATCCGCAGCTTTGAGATTCTGTGGTGGAGTTGCTCCGGAGTAAATGGACGCCGGGTGGTTTGAAAGCCTTGGTTATATCAGGAATGGGGACAGTTAAAGATTCCATAGACTGAGGTCCGGAGGGGTCGCGGTTCAGCTCCACCTCCTCTGTGATGCTGTTGATGTCAGGCTCATCGATGACGCAGTTGTTGAGTTTGATGACGGGTAGCGTGAAAGCGCTAATTGAGGAGGAAACAATGGAGCGCGTCTGACATTTCTTTAGAGCGCCACAATGACGGCCGCGTTCAGACTGGAACCCGAATATAGATTCAGAGCGATTTTTGTAGGTAGGTGACAACATGTTTAAGCCACCTGTGGCCTCGCTCATGAAACCTTCCTCATCTTCGGTTGAGTTGGTCCTTTGGGCGAAGGACATGAGCGTGTTAGCCACGAGCCTAGAAGCAAACTGACTGTCTTGACTGAACGAACGGATCTCTGTGTCTCTGGAAGGACCCATGTAAGCCCCATTGGCACACTTCTGGTCCTTGATCCTCAGGGCTGTGAATGTCTATAACTGTAGAGTACATGTCTCTCCATGTGGATAATCTTAGTCTCGCGATCTCTGTTCTCATGTAGGATGGCATTAGCGCAGATGAAAATAAAAATCCCGATACCCATTGTGAACGGACCCAACATTTTCATCTTCTCTGAATGCAGGTGTTGCTCAAAGAACTGTGCCAGAGAGCCTACCTGTTCTCTCTCGACCCGAGTATCATTCATGTAGATCTTGCTTTCTAGTGCCTTCTGGGGGTCTCTGTGAGGCCAATATCCTAAAACTGCCATGGCAATGCCTGTCATGAGAATCAGTACTCCCAAAAACAGGAAGAATCCTGAAGCTGAGTACAGACGGATCTTTCCTCTTACCACCACCACGTCAGCCCGAGTTTTACGCTTACAGGCTTTTTTTCAGCTGTCGGCGCGGAGTTCTGAGCGGCGAGATGAAACTGAGAACGAGATGAGTCTTGTCTTTTCAAAGCAGCGAGTCCTGTGATCACGCCTCCAGTCGCAATCATCGCTACCTGCCAAACAAACAAACAAACAAACAAACGAACGTATAACTTTGATGTAGGTTCCATATTCTCTCATACTCTCTGTACAGTTAAGAGGTCAAATAAGCTGAACGATTTCTGGAAACAGCTTGTGTCTCTTTTTACAAACAGGATCAGCATTATTTTTCCTCCCATAAAGTCCGGATAGCGGTAGGAATTATGCATGAATGAAACACAAGATCAAAACAACGACACACAGATGACTGGCCGGTTTTCTCTTCACGTCTGCTTGATCTGGCTTAATTTTTCTCCCTGTAATAGCTTGACAGCATTAGTCAATAATAAAAAGACAAAAGAGATGTCTTGAAGCTGATTTCAAC
>CM065656.1:21810346-21831111 GCA_033220385.1 Triplophysa yarkandensis
AACAAAGAACAGTCCACTGCCAAGAAACAAACTGAAAAAACAAAGTCCCTCAAACTTTAAAGTTTCAAAAAAGCCCAAAAGAACTAGTCAAACCTCCAATTCTCCATGAGCATTGTCCCTTGACTGACATATTATAAGACAGAGGATTTCAAACTTTACAATTCCCGGTCCCCCAAATATGATGGACCTTTGTAAGGATCCCTTTTCTAAAATACATCTCCAAATAATGCTATATGCAGTATAACATTATATAATATCTCTATATAATATATATTATATAAAATGTTTTAAGATTTTAAAGTCTTTTTATTTCTTTAAGATTTTTTTGGGGACCCCTAGAACCTTTTGGAAGACCCTGACCCGAGTTTTGAAACCCGTTGTTTGGGACACTCAGGTCCAGCTGGTTATGTGAACACATAGGAATGAACGACAGAAAGCAACCAAAAGCAATGCACAAGCTTCCAAACAACACACTTTTCACACACACACACACACACACACACACACACACACACACACACACACACACACACGCATTCACGCGCACACACCCACACACACTGTCAAAAAGTACACACATTGAGACTGGCTGGTATGCATGATCTGCTAAACAATTTAGAAATGCTGTGAAATTCCTAAGCCAGTGGATGTTTACAGTTTAAATTTATGTTTGTCCTCGGCATGTAAACACACACTCACACACACGCACACACGCACACATAAAAAAACTGAGCCGTGTACATGTGTGCGTGTTTGTAGTTGCATGTGTTTGTTTGTTTGTTTGTTTGTTTGTTTGTTTGTGCATGCGCGTGTGTTTTTGTGCATGCGTGTGTTAATATGCGCGTATCTTCATGTGCATCTGTGAGCGTTCGCATGTGTGTATGTTTAAACGGTCATTCTTATAGCATGATAACCATCTAACCATGTTTTATTATTCATCCTTATGAAAACGAATGAATTATATTGTAATAGCTTGTTTTCTGGAGACACCTACCTGTGTTGGTAATAGGAGTAAAAACAAGGCCTATCATGTGAATATTTACCTTTGACCTACAAAATCTCAAGTAGTCCATTCATTTGTTCTTGTAGATGTGTTTCCTCAGGTGAACTTTTTAAAAAATATCTTTGTGTATGTGGAAACTGTCTATTAAAACCTTCACGGTGGATGATAATATCAGTCATGCAGTCTCATTTACACTTTCTTTCAATTTGATCACACATGAATAATTAGTCGGGTCAATGATTAGGTTTTTTACTGGGCATTCCAATTTTTTTTCTTTTTGAACATTTTCATTTTAGTCTGTTTAAAGCACAACATATAATGCATGTGTTATGGCAATGAAAATGTAACTAGAAAAGTAATCAATCACAATGTTAAAACTATGGTTTAAGGTAGAGAACAGAAATATGGTTATTATAAGCAGAATTTGCGTATCTTGTGTCTCTTTTCTGTAACTTGTTGATATTTGGAGTTTATAATAGAACACCAGACAAGTCATAATACATTTGGGAAACACAATATCAACCAAGAAAATGAAACGCTTTCTAACATTGATAACATTTACATTTTTTTTCTTAAAATGATCTTGGATGGCACAGCGTAGAGGGTGTTACACAGACTAGTTCACTTCTTTCTTCTTGTGAAACTAGTAAACTACTAGTCACGGTAGTTGATGTAAGCCTGTAATGAACAGACGTTTCCTAGTGTTAATCTCTTTGTGTTTACAGTGATGATGAGACGATTAAACAAAGTGAGCATGTGTGCTAACAGCTTATAAAACATGTGTTATTAATCACGCTTATCCACATCGTACACACATGCAAACATGCACACACGCAAACACACACGCACATGTTTCTCTTCTTTTTGAAACTGCTGTACAGTACAACAATTCAGAGAGAGAGAGAGAGAGAGAGAGAGAGAGAGAGAGATTATGAGAGAGAGAGGGAGAGATTAAGAGAGATTAAGAGAGATTGGAGAGAGAGAGAGAGAGAGAGAGAGAGAGAGAGAGAGAGAGAGAGAGAGAGAGAGAGAGAGAGAGAGAGAGAGAGAGAGAGAGAGAGAGAGAGAGAGAGAGAGAGAGAGAGAGAGAGAGAGAGAGAGAGAGAGAGAGAGAGAGAGAGAGAGAGAGAGAGAGCACATCATGTGTGTCTCTTTGTCATTTGCTCTTCATTTATTTTCTCACTGCAGACTCACTGGATTCTCCTAACCGGCCCATGGGCTTCGTGCTGGAAATAGCTCTCTTTCAGACACTTCTTTTTGCTCTCTCAAATTTTTGCTTTAGGTCTTACTGTTTTAAAAACAAGATACCATCTGTAAAGTTTTGTCATCCCCACAACATCACAGATAGTCTGTGCACAGACAGCATCACTGAAACACCTCTGAACAGCGATTGATTTTGGTTAATCTGTTAATCTCCAACCATCTGTGTTGTATTGTAAAAGGACACACAAAACAGACTCCTCACAATCTGTTTAATCCATTCTTAGAAGTCAACAAGTACTTGAAAATTGTTCCATGTATCTCAATGTTTATTTTTCTATTTTTCATAATCAGGCATACTTTAACAAATTTTACAGTGCACAAAACATTTATAGAATATTATATATTTGTTTCTTTCTGTGCAGCTACTTTGCAACAATGTAAGATATGTGTAAATAACTACAAGTGTTTTTTGTGTGTGTCTGCAGGATCACCATCTCTAAGTGGTTCTGGTATTGTAATTGTTCTGGTCGGTGATGTCAATGACAATATTCCAACATTCAGCTCCATGTCTTTCCATACCACCATTCCTGAAGACGCTTCCACCGGCACAGATGTCCTTCTGCTCAACACCTCAGATGCTGATGAAGGACTCAATGGAGTCATTAGGTAACTCTATTTTAAAGAGTTCTCAGTTGTGTTTCATTCAGCATTGACTCAGAAGTTGTTATTTGCATGTCAGTGATGTGTTTAAGATATCGTATGGGGTGTGAAACGTTGCTGGTGCATGTTTCTGTATATAGAACACGTAGATAAAGTGAGCTCCTCCTGTGAGCTCAACATGTATTTCCCTAAACACATGTTAATGAAGACGAAAATAAGTGGTGACAGATGGATCAGAGGCCATTGGATGGGTCAGCACAGTTCTCACAGATCATGTTCCCTTCTGAAAAGACACTGCATGCATGGATGTAATCATTTTAGGCTAGTTTTTATGCACTTTGTTCTGACATTTGTAGAACTCTCATCTTGCAGAAACTGTGAAGTTGCCATGTGATCATGTAACCATCAGAAAAATAATAATAATAATACATTTTATTTATATTGTGCTTTTCTAATACCCAAAGCGCTACAAACACAGAACTTAAGTAAAACAAATAAAAAGATAATAAAACAAAATTCAGAATGCAACAAGAGGGAATACCATGTACATTCAGTGTCATCAATCAAGACACATACAATATCTTGAAATGATGGGCATTTAAACATTTCTTAAAACTTGTTAATGTAGGGGAATTCCTGATAGTAAAGCGAAGTGCATTCCAAAACTTTGGGGCTGCCACGGAGAACGCTCTCTCACCCATAGTTTTTGGTCTGTAAGAAGCCTGTTTAAGGAGAAAAGAGTTGGCGGAGCGTAGAAATTAAGAGGGCATATATAGCTTCATTAATATACATATATACATATTAAAATATATATATAATGGTACAGTTCTATGAACAGCTTTAGTTATGTTAGAGTAATAATTTTAAAATCAAAACGGGAATGGACAGGAAGCCAATGCAGGTTCCTGAGAACCCCAGAGATATGCTGATGAGAAGGAGTTTGTGTAAGAACATGTGCAGCTGAATTCTGAATTTAGCAGAACGATCTGCCTCTTACATCACACTTGGCAGACTCTGTCTCTATCTTTAAAAAACACCTAAAACCACTTCTCTTCCATCTACACCTAACCCACTAGGAAATTCTTTCTAACCTATTCTCTTCTTATAAAAATAACACTTTACCTTTCCCTCCCCTACAGGTTTAATCTCACTTTGTGTAACCTAGTAAACTCATTGTAGCACTTCTTCACCTATTGTTGTCCCTGCTATTTACCGCTTCATTGTCTCCTCGACTCTTTGTAAGTCACTGTGGGTAAAAGTGTCTGAAAAAATGCCTAAATGTAAATGTGTTGTAGTCGCTTAATAGACTTTGCAGGTAGACCAAAGATAAAGGGCATTACAATAATCAATCCTAGAGGAAACAAGTGCATGGACAAGACTTTCTGCGTCAGGTCATGAAGGAGAAGTCCTTATCCTGGCAATATTCCTCAGATGGAAAAATGCAGATTTTGAAATGCTGTTGATGTGTGCTTTACGTATCAATAAGTATCTTAAATTGAGGAAACAGAGATACTACATTACTTTAAAGGTGTAAACTTAAATTTCTACCATTCTACAGGCAGCTGTAGGGGTACCAATTAAAAGAACCTATGACTTTGCAACATAGTGGTACGTCCATAATTTAATCTCCTGCAGACAGTGAGCGTGGGAGGCTGATAGACCTGTGATATTAGTTTGCATACTAATATAAATCATACTAATATAAATCACTCGGACCATGGCAGTCTCAGTACTATGTCCTGATTGAAACCCAGATTAAAAAGGTTTTGAAAAATTCATGGATAAGTTAGATTGAAGTTGTGACCCCACAACAAGTTCCAGAACCTTCGCCAAAAAAGGAAGATTAGATATAGGCCTGTAGTTAGACAGATCAGACCCATCAAATCCAGGCTTTTTACAAACTGGAGGGATGGAAGCCACCTTAAGGGCTGAGGAACAAGTCCAGAAGTAAGAGAAGCATTAACAATGTTCAAAATGAGAGGACTGATATATTACAGACACTCTTTGAGAACGTGAGTTGGGATATGATCCTAAGTACAGGTAGCAGAACTTATCATCATTATTAATTTAGAAATGCAATCAACGGTAACCATTTTAAAAACAGAAAGCAATGTCAACGGACAATTTAAGGGCTGAATCTCAGGAGGTGCACCAAAAGAAACAGAAGTAATACACTGATAAATAGTCTCCATTTTTTCGGTAAAGAATGTCAAAAACGGATTGTATTGCGGCACAGGGGAACACATTAATGAATTGGTAGGTTTGAGGAACTTCTTATTTGGATTTGTATAATACCATCATTAATTACTTGAGAGTAGTATCCAGTTCTTGCTATTTTGAGAACATCGCTGTACTGAATCAATTGCTCATCATACATAAGGTTATTGATAGTGAGCCCTGATTTATTATATATTGTCGTTCCAACTGCCTGTTCTTTGCTTTAAGAGTCATAAGCTCACTAGTATCCAGGGTGATGATTTAGATATGACACAATTAGTTTCTTCCTGGGGGCCAGCACATCTAGCGTTGATGATTAAATTAAGTTATAGTGATCAACAGTATTATTGCTTGTAGGACTATCATTGTTTATACATGAAAAATTACGACTGCCCAGAGAAATCTGTCTCTAAGGATTTCTCTGGGCAGTCGTGGCCTGTTGGTTCAAGTCTTGGACTCGTGATCCGAAGGTTGCTGGTTCAAGACTCGGAACCAGCGGGAATACCACGACTGAGGTGAGTCCCTTGAGCAAGGCACCGACCCCCCACTGCTCCGGGTGTGTGTTCACAGTGTATGTGTGTTCACAGTGTGTGTGTGTGTGTGTGTGTGTGTGTGTGTGTGTGTGTGCGTGTGTGTTCACTTACTGGATGGGTTAAATGCAGAGCACAAATACCAAGTATGGAACACCATACTCAGCAATACGTCAGTTCACTTCACTACAGTGTCTTGACCTTCACTTTAGACCTTCACTTTTGTACACAACAGCAAGGGGACCCCCTTTACCAATTGCTCCGGGTTTAACAAGATATGTAAGTCCCGGGAGAGTACACAGATTGAGATTTAAAAAGTCATTTTGCTGGTGCCAAGTTTCAGAAATACAGAAGACTTTTTAGTTTTTCATAGAGTAAATCATATTTTTTCTTTAATGAACGTACATTGAGGAGCGCGATCCTGATGAATTCAAGACGCGATTTGTCAGAGTGTATAGTAGACTGATCTGTGGACAGTATAAGTTTGCAGGGCAAACATCACCAGAGATGTTTTGTTTAAAATCAGTACACGTGGGACAGGCACATAAAACCTTAATATCAGTCCCTATGAACATATTTAAACCGATGAAGAAGGTGAAGTGAGGTGAAACAGTAAAGTTTCAAGCACATGTTGAGTGACAAATGATGTTGTAGTGAAAACAGTTCAGGCACTGAGTACTTAATCATGACGTGGGCCAGGTGTTCGAGGATTCCCTCTCCACAGAGCCCAATCTATGTTAAAATACCAATGAAAGGAAACAGCAAGCAAACCCATGTCCAAATAAGATCAAATATGTTGTGATGAACCAAAGATCAGACTCTGCTTCACCAGACACAATGTGATCCAATCCACAGTGTCCAGGTAAAATCCAAAGTGTTAAAATAAAGCAGAAGTAGATTTTCTGACACACTGTTATATGGCAACACAGAGAAAACAATGGAGTGAGAAATCCAAGCACACCGCTAGAGTTCAGTTATTTATTTGGTAGACAGTTACATTTATTTATTTGGCAGACGCTTTATCCAAACCAGTTTACAGTATTATGCAGTAGTCAATCATCACTGCAGAGCAAACTCTCTCACCACCAGACCACAACTGACCCCCAGAAGAGTAGAGTAGAGTGTAGAATTACGACCAAAGAACAAGGAATCCAACAATAATGAACGATAATAATAAAAACAATTAAAAGTAACATGGGAAAATGCGGCAATCAAACATGCCATTGTTCACCCACCAGAAACGATATCAGAGAACCAAATGTATTCTGAAGTGAAATAATCTCTTCTTTCTTTTTCTAGACAGTTTGATGTGTGTTTTACTTGTTCTTCTAACAGTATATGGTGTTTGTTGGTTGACAGTTACAGTCTCAGTGGTGGGGATGGTCAGTTTTCCATAAACCCATCCACGGGTCTGATCATCACCAGTTCTCTTCTGGATCGAGAGACACGAGCGAGTTATGAGCTGCTGGTGGTGGCGGTAGATGGTGGACGGCCAACTCCTCTGTCCAGCTCTGCTATGGTGTCCGTCGTGGTATCTGACATCAACGACAATCCTCCACGCTTTCATCATCATCCATATGTCACACACATCCCTGCCTCCACATCTTCAGGTGTGTTTCGTCAGTTTCATCAGTTTGTGTGCTGGTGGGTCACAATTGATTTTTTGATGTGACTGTGTTTGTGTTCTTTTCAGGTTCGCTAGTCTTTGCTGTTACAGTAACAGATGAAGATTCAGGGTCAAACGCTCAGCTTCACTATTCACTCACTGGCAAAAATTCTGAAAAGTTCAAGATAGACCCCATCAGAGGTGCCATCATAGCCAATGAAAGACTTTACGGAAGTTCAGAGGTCACCTTCACTGTCCATGTGAAAGATGGAGGTATCAACCCTAAAACAGACACAACCACTGTCACCGTTCGCTTTGTGACTGGAGGAAGCTTCCCTCATATTGGACTGAAAGAGAAAACCTTCACTTTCCCAGAAAACCAGGCCATAAACACTGTTGTTACCATGGTGACCGGAACATCACTTAGGGCAGGTCCTTTGTCATTTTATATTGCGAGTGGAAATCTGGATCATGCGTTTCATATAGATCAGCTTTCAGGAGAGTTATCTATTAAAAATCCTCTTGACTTTGAGAATATTCAGAAGTATGTTTTATGGATTGAGGCACGAGATCAAGGCTTTCCTCCTTATTCGGCATATGAGAAAATTGAAATCATGGTACTGGATGTCAATGACAACCATCCTGTTTTTAAACAAGAGCCGTTCTACGGGGAGATTCTAGAAAACCTCTCACCTCAGCGTGTGCTGATAGTTTCTGCTCTTGATCGAGATAGCGGACCAAACGGACAGCTGGAATACGCCATCATGGATGGAAATAAAGAGAACAGCTTCAGTATAAACAGAGGAACGGGTGAAATCCGAAGCACACGTCCTCTTGATCGAGAGAAAGTGTCTCAGTATTCTTTGATAGTGAAAGCCACGGATAGGGGCAGTCCCCCTAAAAGTACTGCTGTCAAAGTCTTGATCGATGTGTTGGATGTGAATGACAACGCTCCCAGATTTTCAAAAATTTTCAGCACTTCTGTTCCTGAGAATGCACCGGTGGGCTTCACCGTTACCCGGGTAACCACCACAGATGAAGACGCCGGCGCTAATGCTGTAAGCCGGTACTCCATTAGCGACACCAGCCTTCCGTTCGTCATTAACCCCAGCACTGGCGACATCACCATAAGTAGAACTCTTAACAGAGAGGACACTGATCATTACATCGCTAAAGTCACAGCACATGACTCAGGATGGACTGTCAGTACAGATGTCACAATCTTTGTGAATGATTTAAATGATAATGCTCCACGCTTCAGCAAGCCATCTTACTATCTGGACTATCCTGAACTGATGGTTGTAGGATCTGTTGTGACTCAGGTGTCTGCCACAGATCCAGATGAAGGATTCAATGGGAAAATATTTTACTTTATTAGATCTCAGACGGATTATTTTAGAATCAACGCCACGTCTGGTGAGATCTTTGTGAAGCAGCCGCTCAGGTATCAGAACTCCAGCGCTCACAGTAATATCAACGTGAACCGTCACAGTTTCATCGTCACGGCTTCTGATCGAGGTGTCAAACCGCTCATGAGTGAAACTACTGTTATCGTAAATGTAGTTGATAGTAATGATAATCCACCCACTTTTGAATCCAATTTTTACTTCACTCCTGTCACCAAAAGCGCCAAAGTTGGAACCAAACTTCTTAAGGTCACAGCACGCGATGACAAAGACTTTGGACTAAACTCTGAAATCGATTACCTGGTGTCCGGAGGAAACGGCTCCAGTAAATTTCATTTAGATAAACAAACCGGATCTGTTTCAGTAGCGTCCTCACTCACGGCGGACTCTAATAAAGTTTACATGCTTGAAGTCAGAGCTAATGACAAAGGAAACCCCCCTCTCTCGGCCAAAACCACTGTCAGAATCACAGTTACAGAAGAGAATCATCATACGCCAGAGTTCTCACCGAATCAAGTCACAATCACAGTTTCTGAGAGTCTGAGCGTGGGCACGGCCATCCGCACACTTTCAGCCAGAGATAAAGATAAAGACAAACAAATGAATGGTCTGATCACATACAACATCTCTTCGGGTAATGATGAAGGCTTGTTTTCTATAAATGCTCAGACAGGAGTTTTATCTCTAGCTAAATCTCTGGATTATGAGTTGAAACACAAATATGAGCTAAGAGTTTCTGCCACAGATGGAGGATGGATTGCTAAGAGCAGCTCTGTTCTAGTTCATATTCATGTGACGGATATCAACGATAACTCGCCTGTGTTTTACCCTGTTGAGTATTTCCCAGTTGTACAGGAAAATGTTCCCAGCGGCACAACCGTAGTGAGAATGAACGCCACAGATCAAGACTCGGGATCCAATGCTCTTATGGCGTATGTCATTCAGTCATCAGACAGCGATCTGTTTATAATCGATCCCAACACAGGAATTATCAGCACGCAGGGATTTCTAGACTATGAAGCTAAACAGGTTTACCATATAACTGTCAAAGTGTTCAATGTTCCAGATGAAGAGCGATGCAGTTTCGCTTACGTGAACATTCAGCTGAAAGGAGCCAACGAGTATGTCCCTCGCTTTGTGTCGAAACAGTATTACTTTGAGGTATCAGAGGCTGCGGCTATAGGTACGGTGGTTGGTGAAGTGTTTGCTAGCGACAGAGATCTGGGAGAAGACGGTGTGGTATATTATCTGATCTTTGGGAGAAGCAGAAAGAAAGGCTTTGGCATTAATAAAACAACAGGTCAGATCTATGTCTCCGGAGCTCTCGATCGCGAAAAAGAAGAGAAAATTTCCCTGCGAGTCTTAGCTAAGAATGCTGGCAGTATCAGAGGAGCAGATATAGATGAGGTGTTGGTGAATATCACAGTTTTAGATGCTAATGATCCTCCTGTTTTCAATCAAGAGCTGTATGATGTTCAGGTGAATGAAGGGCTTTCTCCAGGAGGTCTGGTGACATTTGTCAGTGCTAAGGATTCAGATTCTGTGCCCAGTTGGAGCAGGTTCACGTATGCTATCGCTTCTAACAGAAACACCTTCAGTATAAACCCTCAGACTGGACAGGTGTCCGTGGCCGCAGAACTGGACCGCGAGACCGTTCCCGTGTACAATCTCACTATTCTGGCTGTGGATTCTGGATCTCCAGCCGCCACCGGTACTGCCACTTTAATTGTGACTCTGGAGGACATAAATGATAACGGGCCGACATTAGTGAGCATGAGCGGACAGGTGATGGAGAACCAGAAAGCGGGAACATTCGTCATGAGCCTCAGCTCCACCGATCCCGATCTCGCTCCAAATCAAGGCCCGTTCTCTTATGGTCTCATCAGCACCTCATCGGCATCCAGTTACTTCCGTCTGAGTCCGTCTGGAGAGCTGAGCACCAGTCGAGAGATCGACCGAGAGCAGATGAGCGATTTTTATCTGTCTGTGATGATTAAAGACTCTGGTGTTCCTCAGATGTCCTCAACAGGAACACTTCATATAAAAGTCAACGATCAAAATGACAATCCCTCACAGTCTCGCTCTGTTGAAATCTATGTACATTATTTTGGAAATATATTCCCCGGGGGATTTCTGGGGGTGGTCAAGCCACTGGATCCTGACGTACAGGACACGTTTCGTTGTTCTCTGACTCCACCCACAGCTGCTGTGTTTAACATTCCCATGGGATCTTGTGACCTGATGTCAAATGCTCGTTCCATTGACGGTACGTTTGATTTAACGGTACGCAGCAGTGACGGCGTTCATGATGCTGTTAACAGTCATGTGCGTGTTTTCTTCATTGGCTTTAACAATGCCACAGTGGACAACAGCATTCTCATCAGACTGCACTCTCAAAGCGCCACAGACTTTCTGACTTATCACTACCTTGCTTTTTTACGCATAGCTAACTCTCAGCTGGCCGGTTTGGGCACTGGAGTTCAAATCTACAGTATGTTTGAACTGGACAACAGCACTTTCCTCATGACGGCCGTAAAGAGAAGTCACGGACAGTATGTTAATCCCAGCGGCGTGGCCACATTCTTCCAGAGCATCAAAGAGATTCTGTACAGACAAACTGGAGTTCAGATTGACTCTGTGGATTACGATCCCTGTACCCATAACCCCTGTCACAATGGAGGAAGCTGTAAAAGGCGTCTGGGTGTTGAGCTACTTGTGAAGACGGAGGAAAGCGTCCCGGTCATTCTTGTTTCCAATCGCCCTTTAAAGCCATACGCCTGCGACTGCAGATCTGGATACGCCGGTGCTCTCTGTGAAACTGATGTCGACGAGTGTCAACCCACGCCATGCCACAACGGAGGAACCTGTCACAATCTGGTGGGCGGATTCTCCTGCTCCTGTCCAGAGGGTTTTACCGGGATGGCGTGTGAGAGGGACATCAACGAGTGCCTTTCAAACCCCTGTCAGAATGGAGCCATGTGCCACAACTTCCCCGGAGGATTTAACTGCCTGTGCAAATCTGGATTTTCAGGTAGAGTCAGTCATCACATTTATAATTTACACACACGAGTTACAACATAACATACTATTATCTTCATAATTAAGTGAAGAATCAACATCAATCTCATGTGTGAATTGTACAATTTGTGGGTGTGTGTGTGTGTGTGTGTGTGTGTGCGTGCGTGCGTGCGTGCGTGCGTGTGTGTGTGTGTGTCACTCACCTCATTGATTTTCACTGGTGTGGTTTCATGAATTCAGGAAAAACCTGTGAGTCCGTCATCAATTACTGTGAATGTAGCCCCTGTTTTAATGGCGGTACCTGTCAAAATCGAGTGGATGGATATTACTGTCATTGTTCTTTTGGTAAGTCATCATTCCAGCCGTTTGTGAAACATCATCAAGAAAAATATGAGTCCAGTCGTGTGTGTGCTGTTTGGAATTGCTGCATGTTTTTGAATGTCTCTCTTTCCCCAGGTGTTTTCGGGAAGCACTGTGAACTGAACAGTTATGGATTTGAAGAGCTCTCATACATGGAGTTTCCCAGTCTGGACCCAAACAACAACTACATCTACATTAAGTTTGCCACGCTAATGGAAAACGCTCTTCTCATGTACAATCACGACAATCAGACAGGAGATAAAGCCGAGTTTCTGGCTCTGGAGATCTTAGAAGGACGAGTGAGGTTCTCTTTTAATTTGGGAAGCGGCACATATAAGCTCATGACGAGCATTAGGGTTTCAGACGGACAGTTTCACACGGTCATCGCCAGACGTGTAGGGATGGTGAGTTCAGATGATGTGATGTGTAAACCTGTGTTTGTGGGTCACTTCAGTGCCTCTATTTCGTTGGGTTTTTGTTTCAGATGTAGAGAGAGTATGTTTTCCTGATTTCTTCTGAGATATGAACAGGAAGTGCAATGTTTAAGGAGATAAATAATATATGATGATTGAGTTGTGTTGTGTTGTGTTGTGTTGTGTGGCAGGCGGCGTCTCTCACTGTTGATCTGTGTGGAGAGGAACAGGAAGCAGGATTCTGTGCTGTCAGTAATGTGGCTGTTCATACAGACTGGTGAGAAACACTGAACACATCAGAACTTCTCATTAACCTTCATCATTTGTGTGTGTATGATTGTATTGTTGTGGTTTGTGTTGATCAGGATTCTGGACGTTCAGCCGAACCGGCTGTTGGTCGGAGGTGTCCAGTCAATTGAAGCTCTTCTGCATCGTAAGGGTCAGGTGGCCACACATGATTTTGTTGGTTGCATAATGGAGTTTGCAATCAACGGGAGACCTCTGGAGCCATCACAAGCTCTGTCCTCTCAAGGTGTCCTCGATAGGTCTGTCAACGCACGCATACACACAAACGCAGACACACACACCCACAATTCATCACCATCATGGATCATGGATTCTGACTGTGCTGTGATTTTATTTGTGGTTTGTGTGTTTGTGTGTGCGTGCGTGCGTGCGTGCGTGCGTGCGTGTGTGTGTGTGCTTGCGCTTGTGTGTCCACAGATGTCCCAGGTTAGAGGGGGCTTGTGTCTCTGAACCCTGTAGACACGGCGGTACATGTTTGGACATGTGGTCATGGAGTCAGTGTCAGTGTTCTGAAGGATTCACCGGAGTCTCCTGTGAAAAATGTAAGCACATAGATTCACACTGTCAATGTTAAAATTCAAATCAATCATTCTGTAGAAGATACACAGTAAACACACATTTATAATAAAAAACAAACCATTTGAAGATCTGTTTAATTTATATTTACAGTAATGGGCAGAAGCTTTATGCATTTCAGTACTGTCATTGGTTGAATGATATGAGTCAGTATTTATGTCATCTTTAGTAGTGTGTCATTTGAAAAGATGACTTGGCATTTCTACATATTATTTTGTAATTATTTGTAATAATTCTGTGAGATTTTTTTCTGCTGTTCTGCAAGACATGAACACAGGTCTTCTGGATTTAGTCTCATTTTATCATATAATAGATTATGACACCAGATCTCATTGCGGACCACTGGCTTTTATCACACATCTTGTGCAAAAAAATAATGACAAAATGAATGTTTCACGAATTCGTTTAACGATAATTAATTAACCAGTAATTAGACATTTCGGCAAGAGTGATTAGTTTATTTGACGTGCTGTTCAGGAAGAGGGTTCCGAGGTCAGTATTCTTTACCAAACCCAGAGCAATCCCTCTTGTCTGGGTATGGGGGCTCTCAGCTGAACACTCCCCGCATTTTTGGCTTAGGTAGGAAACAGAGCAAAAGGTGGAGTGTGGGATGGAGGAGGGATGCTTAAAACAGTTGAGAGAATGAAGCTAAGAGAAGAACTCTATTTTTAAAGTTGCCTACCCTCTTAAGCTGATTGTATAGATAATGTGTTTGCAAATGACTGACACGTACTGGACTTTGTTAATAAAACTTAATTTAGAAATATAAAATCACATTTTATTACTGTACATGATATACGCTGTGTGAAACATTATTAGGCAAGATGTATTGTTGAGGATAAATTGTTTAATGTAGAACTACAGGGCTCTTGGTCAAAGAAATCTCAATTCTGAACATTTGAGAAGAAAAGGTAAAGTTTGGGATCTCTGAAGAGAATATCTACATGTACACAAATGTACGGCAACTATTAATTATTATGCAAATAAACGAAAAACAAATATTTTCCAATATCCCTTCTTTTTATTAACTTATTAAAGTGAGAATAATAAACAAACTCAACATTTATACTAAAAGGATTTCTAAGAATTAAAATGGCATTAGATGGAGCATTGTCTTGCATAAAAAATGTTCCTGTACCACTGCTTAAAAAAGTGTCTTCTAAGAAATGAGCAGGTTTGAGAGTTCATTTTGAGTCACTCTTCAACCTGAAAAGTTCCAACTAACTCATCTTTAAAGTACCTCACCTCCATCTCGCTGGAGTCTGAGTCGAAGTGGAGCTCTGTATCCATTACTGATCCAACCCCAGACCTTCCCATTTGATCCGTCAAGAGTAAATCTCATCTGATCAGCCCACAAAACCTTTGAGAAATCTATCTTCAAACATTTGTTGGCCCATTGTTTGCTTTTTAACTTATGTGTCTTCTTCAGTGGTGTTTGCGTTTAAGCCTTTCTTACTTTGGCCATGTCTCTGAGAACTGAGCACATACTTCTTGACCGTTCAGGTAGGTTGTAGTTGTGGAATATGGTAGCCCTGGAGGATAATGGGTTCCTGGTAGCTTCATTCTTCTCAAATCATTGGCAAAATCTTTCATAAATCTTTCCTCTTTTCTTCTCTACAAGTTTCCTGTGAATCTGGGGACTTTTTGCTACAAAACAGTTGAAGGTTCTGGGATCACACCCCAATATTTTAGATACTTCAAGAGTGCTAATACCCTTAGTCTACATCCTCCCTCGTAACACAAACACACATCACCTGACATACATTTAATCCTATAAGCCTTAAGGTTTATAAAGATTGGAGTGGGAAATTATGGTTAAAATGATGGTTAAAATGTTCACTTGCCTAATAATTATGCACTCAGTGTAAATAACAGACTTAAAAACATTTATAGGAGTGAAAATCCTGACGTGCCTAAGACTTTTGGACAGTATTGTAAATACTTGTGAAATTCATTGAAGCTGTCATGGGTGTCATGTGACTCATCTGCAGTTCTCTCTCTTTCTCAGATATCACGGCAGACACGTCTCTCTCTATGGATGGTTCTGGACGTCTGGACTATAGTTTGAGCCAGAGCAGGAAGAGAGATGTGTTACTGTCCAGAGCGCTTCATTACCCCAGCGGATCTGACCAAGAGTACAGCAGTCTGGAGCTGAAATTCCGCACACGCAGTGCTTCTGGAACCCTGATCCATGCTCAAGAAAACTCCAACTACACCACTGTCAGGGTAAGAGAGAGAGAGAGAGAGACCAGAGAGAGACCAGAGATAGAGAGAGAGACCAGAGAGAGAGAGAGAGACCAGAGAGAGAGAGAGAGAGAGAGACCAGAGAGAGACCAGAGAGAGAGAGACCAGAGAGAGACCAGAGAGAGACCAGAGAGAGAGAGACCAGAGAGAGAGAGACCAGAGAGAGACCAGAGAGACCAGAGAGAGACCAGAGAGAGACCAGAGAGAGAGAGACCAGAGAGAGACCAGAGAGAGACCAGAGAGAGACCAGAGAGAGAGACCAGAGAGAGAGAGACCAGAGAGAGAGAGACCAGAGAGAGAGAGACCAGAGAGAGAGACCAGAGAGAGAGACCAGAGAGAGACCAGAGAGAGAGACCAGAGAGAGAGACCAGAGAGAGAGAGAGAGAGAGAGACCAGAGAGAGACCAGAGAGAGACCAGAGACCAGAGAGACCAGAGAGAGAGACCAGAGAGAGAGACCAGAGAGAGAGAGAGAGAGAGACCAGAGAGAGACCAGAGAGAGACCAGAGAGAGACCAGAGAGAGACCAGAGAGAGAGACCAGAGAGAGAGACCAGAGAGAGAGAGAGAGAGAGACCAGAGAGAGACCAGAGAGAGACCAGAGAGAGACCAGAGAGAGAGACCAGAGAGAGAGAGACCAGAGAGAGACCAGAGAGAGACCAGAGAGAGACCAGAGAGAGACCAGAGAGAGACCAGAGAGAGAGACCAGAGAGAGAGACCAGAGAGAGAGACCAGAGAGAGACCAGAGAGAGACCAGAGAGAGACCAGAGAGAGACCAGAGAGAGACCAGAGAGAGAGAGACCAGAGAGAGAGACCAGAGAGACCAGAGAGAGAGAGAGAGACCAGAGAGAGACCAGAGAGAGACCAGAGAGAGACCAGAGAGAGAGAGACCAGAGAGAGAGAGACCAGAGAGAGAGAGACCAGAGAGAGAGAGACCAGAGAGAGAGAGACCAGAGAGAGAGAGACCAGAGAGAGAGAGACCAGAGAGAGAGACCAGAGAGAGACCAGAGAGAGATCAGAGAGACCAGAGAGAGACCAGAGAGAGAGAGAGAGAGAGAAAGAGTTATTCTGGGCTCATGGCCAGTTGGCTTCTTCACCGCACCTCTGTGTCCATTGCAGTCGTGTGCTTATATGTTCTATAGGAGACACACACAGTTTATCACATGAACATGTCAGACAACATTTTTTTCATCTTTGTGTTTTGTTTCATGTTGGCAGTACACATTTGAATCAGTTTCTTCTCATGTATATATTGCAGAAGATACTCTATAAAACAACAGCTCTGTACCTCAACTGGATCACATTCTGTTTAGTTAATATAAAATACAATTATTCCCTTAAATTAAATGTTCTTTAATGTTCTGAATAAACTATTATACCTCATTTTCTTTCTCTCCGTCAGCTGAAGAACGGTCTCCTGCAGTACGTGTCTGATGCCGGTGTGGCTGGGAAGGTGGAGAGGACTGTAGGAGATGTAGTTTTGTCTGATGGTCAGTGGCATACGCTGATGCTTCAGAGAAACGGCTCATCTACACTTCTGCGGATTGATGATGTCAGCTCCAGAGTCATTCTACACAATACACAGGACTTTGGAGGGATTGAAGTTCACACACTCTCTCTAGGAGGAGTCCCAAGCCGAACCCCACATCTCAAGTCTGCCCCGGGTCAGTTCAGTGTGTGTGTGTGTGTGTGTGTGTGTGTGTGTGTGTGTGTGTGTGTGTGCGCCATGTGTGTGTGCCGTGTGTGTGTGTGTGTGTGTGTGTGTGTGTGTGTGTGTGTGTGTGTGTGTGTGTGTGTGTGTGTGTGTGTGTGTGTGTGTGTGTGTGTGTGTGTGTGTGTGTGAGTCTGAATGTTTCTCATTTCAAACACTTTTTAAAGTTTTCAAACTAGAGGAAACACACAGAAACACATCAGCTCTTGATAAGACTGTAGAAAGTGCTGCTTTATAATGCAATATCCAATTCATCCAAATATCTGAAGGTAAACATGTTTCAAGCAAGCAAGTTCATGGCTAATTTTAGATTCAATCTTGAACCTTAAGAAAAAGAGAGAAAGAGGGAGGGAGAGAGAGGGAGAGAGAGACCAGAGAGAGAGAGAGACCAGAGAGACCAGAGAGACCAGAGAGACCAGAGAGATCAGAGAGAGAGAGACCAGAGAGACCAGAGAGACCAGAGAGACCAGAGAGACCAGAGAGACCAGAGAGAGAGAGAGACCAGAGAGAGAGACCAGAGAGAGAGTCCAGAGAGAGAGACCAGAGAGAGAGAGACCAGGGAGAGACCAGAGAGACCAGGGAGAGACCAGAGAGACCAGAGAGAGAGACCAGGGAGAGACCAGAGAGACCAGAGAGAGAGACCAGAGAGAGAGACCAGAGAGAGAGACCAGAGAGAGAGACCAGAGAGAGAGACCAGAGAGAGAGACCAGAGAGAGACCAGAGGGAGAGAGACCAGAGGGAGAGAGACCAGAGGGAGAGAGACCAGAGGGAGAGAGACCAGAGAGAGAGAGAGAGAGAGAGAGAGAGAGAGAGAGAGAGAGAGAGAGAGAGAGAGAGAGAGAGAGAGAGAGAGAGGAAGAGAGGGACCAGAGAGAGACCAGAGAGAGAGAGACCAGAGAGAGAGAGACCAGAGGGAGAGAGACCAGAGAGAGAGACAGAGAGAGAGAGAGAGAGAGAGAGAGAGAGAGAGAGAGAGAGAGAGAGAGAGAGAGAGAGAGAGAGGAAGAGAGGGACCAGAGAGAGACCAGAGAGAGACCAGAGACAGACCAGAGACAGACCAGAGACAGACCAGAGACAGACCAGAGACAGACCAGAGGGAGAGAGACCGAGAGAGAGAGAGACGAGAGACAGAGAGAGAGAGAGAGAGAGAGAGAGAGAGAGAGGGAGAGAGAGAGGGAGAGAGGGAGAGAGGGAGAGAGGGAGAGAGGGAGAGAGACCAGAGAGAGACCAGAGAGAGAGACCAGAGAGAGAGAGAGAGAGAGAGACCAGAGAGAGAGACCAGAGAGAGAGACCAGAGAGAGAGACCAGAGAGAGAGACCAGAGAGAGAGACCAGAGAGAGAGACCAGAGAGACCAGAGAGAGAGAGACCAGAGAGAGAGAGACCAGAGAGACCAGAGAGAGAGAGACCAGAGAGAGAGAGACCAGAGAGAGACCAGAGAGAGACCAGAGAGAGAGACCAGAGAGAGAGAGAGAGAGAGACCAGAGAGACCAGAGAGAGAGACCAGAGAGAGAGAGACCAGAGAGAGAGAGACCAGAGAGAGAGACCAGAGAGAGAGAGACCAGAGAGAGAGACCAGAGAGACCAGAGAGAGAGAGAGACCAGAGACACAGAGAGAGAAAGAGAGAGAGAGAGACACATAGAGAGTTTTCTTTTTTAATAAACAGAACCAAATGTTCTGGGTCTGAATGGGGCATAAATTCAATAAACATGTATTTAGGTTGTTGAAAGCTGGTTGTTAGGCAACATGATAGTGCAGGTCTAAATTAGTGACATCTAGATTTTTCCCAGATGCTAAACCTTTTTTTCGGTTTTCAGGGTTGAAAAGAAGAGTCTGTTTCTTTTCTATTGATGTAAAAGCGGTCATTTGTTGACATGTTTCCCAGGGGAAGAATTTAGTTTTGTGTTGGCTGACGCTACAACAATCAGAAACTCAAACAGAACATCTCTCTGTGTAGCGTTAAACTAAGCAATGGACATTTATTTAAATCAATCTCTAGTTTCATGTTGTCAGAATTTTGATGAGCGGCTTCAGATTCACTAGAGTTTGCATCGTCTTCAGGTCCATACTTACACAAACAAATCAGCAGAACATAACCCATTAGTTGAGTTTATTTTCATGTGCAGATATTCACTGAATGTTCTCTCTCTTTGTCTCTCTGTGTGTTTTGTTTCCAGGTTTTGATGGCTGTTATGCTTATGTGAAATATAATAGACAGATGCTTCCCTTCAGTGGTAAACACAGCACCGTGTCCATTTCAAAAACTGACCCCTCGGTGAAGATTGGCTGCCGTGGTCCAAATCTTTGTGAAAGCAGCCCGTGTTGGGACGGCCTAATGTGTGTAAATCAGTGGCACACCTACCAGTGCGTTCTGCCGGGTGATTGCTCCTCTAACCCTTGTCAGCATGGTGGCAGTTGTGTCCCCAGCCCCCGCGTGGGATTCACCTGCACGTGTCATGAGTTCTACACAGGCCGAGTGTGCGAGAGTCTGGTGGCATGTCTGGGTACCCGGTGTCCGCAGGGGACAGAGTGCAAGCTGGGAGCTAACGGAGGCTTTACCTGCAGTCCTAGCAGCACCACGGAAGAGGTTATCCTGCCAATCTGGGCCGTTCCTGCAATTGTAGGCAGCTGTGCCACTGTCCTGGCGCTGGTGGTTTTGAGTCTCATCCTATGCAATCACTGTAAGGGCCGTAAGAAAAACTAAAGTGCCAAAAGAAGAGAAGAAAAAAACCAAGGAGAAGAAGAAGAAAAAGAAGAAGGGTAGCGAGAACGTGGCATTCGATGATCCGGACAACATTCCGCCGTACGGAGATGACATGACGGTGCGCAAACAGCCTGAGGGAAACCCCAAACCTGACATTATAGAGAGAGAGAATCCATACCTGATCTACGATGAGACCGACATCCCCCATAGCAACGAAACCGTTCCCAGCGCTCCCTGCGCTCCGTGTGCAGGACCTGAGGGCGACATGGAACACTACGACATCGACAATGCCAGCAGCATTGCCCCGTCAGACGCTGACATCATCCAGCATTACAAACACTTCCGGAGCCATACGCCCAAGTTTTCTATTCAGCGTCACAGTCCGCTGGGATTCGCCCGTCAGTCTCCTCTCCCGCTGGAGCTGCCAGCTACAGCTATCAGCCCACGTACACCAGGGTCTTCGTTCCACACCCCATAGTCATTCGGCTTGCCCCACACCCAATCCCCTGACTCGCAACAGCCCCGCCCCCTTCACCAAGCCCTCGTCCTTCTATCGAAACACTCCCACCCGCGAGCTCAACCTGGCACGTCGTGAGGGCAGTCCACTCGATCTTCACGGTGATGCGTGCCAGCCCGGCATCTTCAATTATGCCACGCGTTTGGGCCGGCGCAGTAAAAGTCCTCAGACGATGGCTGGTCACGGCTCTCGCCCCGGGAGTAGGCTGAAACAGCCGTGGAGCAGATTCCGTTAGAGAGCGGGCCACCTGTGGGTCTGTCTATAGAGGAGGTGGAGCGGCTTAATACACCTCGACCC
>CM065656.1:21831611-21834111 GCA_033220385.1 Triplophysa yarkandensis
TCCAGCGATTACTGAGCCGTTATGGGTAAAATAATGATGCCCGATTAAAATGATCCCTCTAGGAGTTAAGAATCCAGATTTAAAACATGTCATGTCGTTAAGACGCCAAACTGCTATTATTTTGAATGCTGAATTTCCACGCTTAAACGTGTCTGCAAAGTCGACTTTGGCAGGTAAGGATACAGCATTTATATCAGCACTGAATCAGTGAAGTGTTTCTCTTTTGGGGTCTTTGGACATACAAAACTAAAATGTAAAGAATAAAAAGGTAAATGTACAGACCGAGACTGAGCTCTAAAACACCTTCAGAACAGGCGGCTCCTGCTATGGAAATGGGTGACCAGCAGTGAGAAAACTGATAAGAGGCCTGAATCAGATTCATCGTCAAAGGACGAAAGAAATCAGAAAGAGAATACATCTGTCAGTCATGCTGAGAACACAGGAGAATATTCATTAAACACTGATGAAAGTGTTCATGTTCACAGTGCAGTGAGCCGTGGAACTGAGACTGTGGGAAACAGTGAGCCGGAGGAGATTGTGGGAGAGTCTCTGGACTCTCAAGCATCTGTTGGCCTGTCTCAAGAAGATGAGGATCAAATCTTTGAGGGTGGTGAGGCTCAGTCTCGAGATATAAACTCAGACAGTGGGGAATCTGATGTTGGGGGAGGATTTCACTGATGTCAGTTCCCAAGGAAGTTCAACAGACAAAAAAAGCAAATCTCAAATGAAGCCACCTTTTTACACACCAGTACATCGAATTAATGATTTTCTCAATGATACTTTTAATCAGCGAAGACCAAAATTAGAGAAGTATTTCTCCGATGTACAATTGTTTGCTGACTCTTGCACTATGGCTATGAAAAAAGCTTCATTGGAGGAGCTGGATCAACCAAAAAGATATAGAATAAAGAAACACGTAAGTGCTGTTAAAAAGAGATTAAAAGCATGTCATAAAAAACACTAATATGGCAATGTATATCAAGTTGATCTATGTTCTTTTTTGCTTTCTTTTATCCTTCGTCATGGCAACTTTAAACATTGGAACCTTTAATGTTAATGGATGTCGATGCATGAAGAAAGAGTTGCTCTCTTTGATTATCTGCGGCTAAAACTGGCAGATGTTATTCTGTTTGCAGGAAACTCATACAGATCAGCAAAATCAAGCACAGTGGTATTGTGATTGGAAAGGCAGAGTTGTATTGAGTCATGGCACAAACCTTACTGCAGGTGTTGCTTTCTCTTTTCCCCAGTGTTGGTACACAGCCAGACGTGGTTGAAATAATGCCTGGTAGTATTTTGAGAGTTGATATTGGTTTTGGTGATACTCATTTTCCTTATTTAATGTATACGTTACAAATGTGGGGCAAGAACGATTTTAAAAAAAAAAATACTCTCTAATGCTTTATCACCGTGTCCCTCAGGAAATGTTGTTGTAATTGAGGTGGAGATTTAATTGCACTGTTAATTCAAAATTTGGACAGAAATCATGATTAACCTCACCATCCTTCTGCAGAGATTTTAAAGAAACTAATTATTGAACATAATTTAGTTGGATGTTTGGAGGGAAAGCATTCCGGGAGTCAAGACAGTACACATGGTTAAAAATGAACTCTAATATAATGTCAGGGGCTAGGCTGGACCGCTTTTATGTTGACATGGGTAAAAGGGGTAGTTTTTTTAATAGTTCGATGTCACCATCTTTTTTTATCAGATCATCACTATGTGTCTATGGAAGTTTCTGTGTCTATTCTAAGTCTTCTAATTCACACTGGCGTTTTAATAATAGACTTTATTCACTCCTTTGATCTTTTCTGGAAAGCTTGGAGAAGGAGAGATGTGATGTTCAGTCCACTGAGTCAATGGTGGAATGTTGGCAAAACCATAGATCAAGATTTTTTGCCAGCAGTACACTGCCCATAGTGCCGGAATGCTCAAAGCAAGAATGAAGTCGCTTGAACAAGATATCCTCGGTCCTGAGCAGTGACTGTTCCCACAATAACTCAACTTTTATCAAATTCTATTGCAAATGATAAACTCCTTTTAAGAATTTATTAGAAGAAAGAGGAAAAACAGCCCTTCTAAGGACTAGATTTGCACAGCTGAATGAAATGGATGCTCCAACATCATTTTTCTTTGGTCTCGAAAAAAAGCCAAGGGAACAGAAGAGTTTTCATCAGTTAAAAATACAGGTGGTGGTGTGATAACTGACCAGCGGGAAATTCAATCTTACGCTCTTTCGTTTTATAAGGATCTATACTGTGCAGAATTATGTGATGATATTGCAACTGATTAACTTTTTATATGACCTACCCAAACTATCAGAAGAAGAACGTATTGAGCTGGATGGGCCTTTGACATTTGGAGAGATTTCACAATCTATTCAGGAAATGGGATCTGGGAAGTCACCTGGAATGGATGGGCTTTCAGCAGAATTTTTCATAACCTTTTGGAACCTCTTGGGAGAGGACTTATACAATGTTTTTATCAAGGGTATGAGTGT
>CM065656.1:21839111-21859111 GCA_033220385.1 Triplophysa yarkandensis
GAAGATCTCACATACATCTAATCCTGAAGATCTCACACACACACATCTAATCCTGAAGATCACACGCATACATCTAATCCTGAAGATCACACGCATACATCTAATCCTGAAGATCTCACACACATCTATTCCTGAAGATCACACACACATCTAATCCTGAAGATCTCACACACATCTAATCCTGAAGATCTCACACACACACATCTAATCCTGAAGATCTCACACACACACATCTAATCCTGAAGATCTCACACACACACATCTAATCCTGAAGATCACACACACATCTATTCCTGAAGATCACACACACATCTAATCCTGAAGATCACACACACATCTAATCCTGAAGATCTCACACACACACATCTAATCCTGAAGATCTCACACACACACATCTAATCCTGAAGATCACACACACATCTATTCCTGAAGATCACACACACATCTAATCCTGAAGATCACACACACATCTAATCCTGAAGATCTCACACACATCTAATCCTGAAGATCTCACACACACACATCTAATCCTGAAGATCTCACACACACACATCTAATCCTGAAGATCTCACACACACACATCTAATCCTGAAGATCTCACACACACACATCTAATCCTGAAGATCTCACACACACACATCTAATCCTGAAGATCACACGCATACATCTAATCCTGAAGATCACACGCATACATCTAATCCTGAAGATCACACGCATACATCTAATCCTGAAGATCTCACACACATCTATTCCTGAAGATCACACACACATCTAATCCTGAAGATCTCACACACACACATCTAATCCTGAAGATCTCACACACACACATCTAATCCTGAAGATCTCACACACACACATCTAATCCTGAAGATCTCACACACACACATCTAATCCTGAAGATCTCACACACATCTATTCCTGAAGATCACACACACATCTAATCCTGAAGATCTCACACACACACATCTAATCCTGAAGATCTCACACACATCTAATCCTGAAGATCTCACACACACACATCTAATCCTGAAGATCTCACACACATCTAATCCTGAAGATCTCACACACATCTAATCCTGAAGATCTCACACACACACATCTAATCCTGAAGATCTCACACACACACATCTAATCCTGAAGATCTCACACACACACATCTAATCCTGAAGATCTCACACACACACATCTAATCCTGAAGATCTCACACACACACATCTAATCCTGAAGATCTCACACACACACATCTAATCCTGAAGATCACACACACACATCTATTCCTGAAGATCACACACACATCTAATCCTGAAGATCTCACACACATCTAATCCTGAAGATCACACACACATCTAATACTGAAGATCTCACACTCATCTAATCCTGAAGATCTCACACACACACACATCTAATCCTGAAGATCTCACACACATCTAATCCTGAAGATCTCACACATCTAATCCTGAAGATCTCACACACACACATCTAATCCTGAAGATCTCACACACACACATCTAATCCTGAAGATCTCACACACATCTATTCCTGAAGATCACACACACATCTAATCCTGAAGATCTCACACACACACATCTAATCCTGAAGATCTCACACACATCTAATCCTGAAGATCTCACACACACACATCTAATCCTGAAGATCTCACACACATCTAATCCTGAAGATCTCACACACACACATCTAATCCTGAAGATCTCACACACATCTAATCCTGAAGATCTCACACACACACATCTAATCCTGAAGATCTCACACACACACATCTAATCCTGAAGATCTCACACACACACATCTAATCCTGAAGATCTCACACACACACATCTAATCCTGAAGATCACACACACACATCTATTCCTGAAGATCACACACACATCTAATCCTGAAGATCTCACACACATCTAATCCTGAAGATCACACACACATCTAATACTGAAGATCTCACACTCATCTAATCCTGAAGATCTCACACACACACACATCTAATCCTGAAGATCTCACACACATCTAATCCTGAAGATCTCACACATCTAATCCTGAAGATCTCACACACACACAAACACACAAACACACACACACACACACACACACACACACACACACACACACACACACACACACACACACACACACACACACACACACACACACACACATCTAATCCTGAAGATCTCACACACACACATCTAATCCTGAAGATCACACACACATCTAATCCTGAAGATCACACACACATCTAATCCTGAAGATCACACACACATCTAATCCTGAAGATCACACACACATCTAATCCTGAAGATCACACACACATCTAATCCTGAAGATCTCACACACATCTAATCCTGAAGATCTCACACACACACATCTAATCCTGAAGATCTCACACACACACATCTAATCCTGAAGATCTCACACACACACATCTAATCCTGAAGATCACACACACATCTAATCCTGAAGATCACACACACATCTAATCCTGAAGATCTCACACACATCTAATCCTGAAGATCTCACACACATCTAATCCTGAAGATCTCACACACACACATCTAATCCTGAAGATCTCACACACACACATCTAATCCTGAAGATCTCACACATCTAATCCTGAAGATCTCACACATCTAATCCTGAAGATCTCTCACACACACATCTAATCCTGAAGATCTCACACACACACACACACACACACACACATCTAATCCTGAAGATCTCACACATACATCTAATCCTGAAGATCTCACACACACACATCAAATCCTGAAGATCTCACACACACACACACACACACACACACACACACACACACACACACACACATCTAATCCTGAAGATCTCACACACACACATCTAATCCTGAAGATCTCACACACACACATCTAATCCTGAAGATCTCACACACATACATCTAATCCTGAAGATCTCACATACATACATCTAATCCTGAAGATCTCACACACACACATCTAATCCTGAAGATTTCGCACACATCTAATTCTGAAGATCTCGCACACATCTAATCCTGAAGATCTCACACACATCTAATCCTGAAGATCTCACACACATCTAATCCTGAAGATCTCACACACATCTAATCCTGAAGATCTCACACACATCTAATCCTGAAGATCACACACACATACATCTAATCCTGAATATCACACACACATCTAATCCTGAAGATCTCACACACATCTAATCCTGAAGATCTCACACACATCTAATCCTGAAGATTACACACATCTAATCCTGAAGATCACACACACACACACACACATCTAATCCTGAAGATCTCCCACATACATCTAATCCTGAAGATCTCACACACATCTAATCCTGAAGATCTCACACACATCTAATCCTGAAGATCTCACACACATCTAATCCTGAAGATCTCACACACATCTAATCTTGAAGATCTAACACACATCTAATCCTGAAGATCTCACACACACATCTAATCCTGAAAATCTAACACACATACATCTAATCCTGAAGATCTCACACACATACATCTAATCCTGAAGATCACACACATCTATTCCTGAAGATCACACACACATCTATTCCTGAAGATCACACACACATCTATTCCTGAAGATCACACACACATCTATTCCTGAAGATCACACACACATCTATTCCTGAAGATCACACACGCATCTAATCCAGAAGATCACACACGCATCTAATCCTGAAGATCTCACACACATCTAATCCTGAAGATCTCACACACATCTAATCCAGAAGATCACACACATCTAATCCTGAAGATCTCACACACATCTAATCCTGAAGATCTCACACACATCTAATCCTGAAGATCTCACACACATCTAATCCTGAAGATCTCACACACATCTAATCCTGAAGATCTCACACACATCTAATCCTGAAGATCTCACACACATCTAATCCTGAAGATCTCACACACATCTAATCCTGAAGATCTCACACACATCTAATCCTGAAAATCTCACACACATCTAATCCTCAAGATCTCACACACATCTAATCCTCAAGATCACACACACATCTACTCCTGAAGATCTCATACACATCTAATCCTCAAGATCACACATACATCTAATCCTGAAGATCACACACACATCTAATCCTGAAGATCTCACACACACACATCTAATCCTGAAGATCTCACACACATCTAATCCTGAAGATCACACACACATCTAATCCTGAAGATCTCACACACATCTAATCCTGAAGATCTCACACACACACATCTAATCCTGAAGATCTCACACACATCTAATCCTGAAGATCACACACACATCTAATCCTGAAGATCTCACACACATCTAATCCTGAAGATCTCACACATCTAATCCTGAAGATCTCACACACACACATCTAATCCTGAAGATCACACACACATCTAATCCTGAAGATCTCACACACATCTAATCCTGAAGATCTCACACACAACTAATCCTGAAGATCTCACACACATCTAATCCTGAAGATCTCACACACACTTAATACTGAAGATCACACACACATCTAATCCTGAAGATCTCACACACATCTAATCCTGAAGATCACACACACATCTAATCCTGAAGATCTCACACACATCTAATCCTGAAGATCTCACACACATCTAATCCTGAAGATCACACACACATCTAATCCTGAAGATCACACACACATCTAATCCTGAAGATCTCACACACATCTAATCCTGAAGATCACACACACATCTAATCCTGAAGATCTCACACACAACTAATCCTGAAGATCTCAAGATCTCTCTTTGACGAGTGTTGATAATCAATTTACATAATTAAAAAAAAACACTTAGTAACAACAGTACAACATGTCCAATCACATTCTGATTTGATTTCATCTTATATCCACACCAAAGAGCCACAGTCTGTTTCATCTGAGCAGGTATTTGATTAAATGTGAACAGTTCTGAGGGTCAGAACCCTTTAACACAGTTAAAAGTGTTAAAACAAGTAACAATTGAATGTACAGTGATGTATGGTTATCAACATTCTTCAAAATGCCTGCAGAAGAAAGAATGTCATACAGGTTTGACATGAAGACGAGTAGGTGATGAGAGAATTTAAGCCTGTGTTAGAACTGGTTCACTCCTACACCCCAGACAAACAGGAAGTCCAACCACAAAACTTCCCCAATGGTTGAAAAGATAAACCATGTAAGTCCACTTTAAGAGAAGAGCAATGTTCATCACTGACTCCCACCCAGCTGATGATGATGATGATGTCATCACACACTGCATATGTTTGATTTATTTATGAGTGTGTTTCAGTATATGATGATAATACACTATTGAACAGAATTCATGTATTTTAAATGAGCTTGAGCTCCGACAACACTCAGTTTCTCATGTGAGGATCTGTAGTATCTGCAGATGACTAGTAATCTCATTTAGATTACATGCTGTTGCTCAGATGTTTCTCTTTTTTCTCTTTTTTTTCTCAATTGTGTTCAAAAGGAAGTATCATACTGTAACATCATTAAAGCTGAAACACAAGAAGAGTATGGATGTTAAAATGTAGACTTTAGAGGATTGGAGTAAGTGTGATGAGAAATGTCTGAGTTCATAGTGAGATCTTCTATAATATTGACCTTTGATTGAAAACTTGCATATCTGAGCTCAGTTTGAGACATTCTTGAGATGTCTTCTATTACTGTAAAAGAGTTCGCCAGAGTAACAGTGCGCTTCTTTGTATGACCACAGATCTGTCGGACTCTGTAAAGTCCCTTGAGTGTTTCGTCTGACCCCTGACCTTTCATCTGTCAGTCCGTGTAGGATCAGACATCCACATCAGAACACTTCTTCTGTATTCCACTGAATCGAGAAGATGTTCTATTGAATCTCAAGTCTGATGGTTGAGTATCATTCAGATGATGTGATGAATGAAGTGATTAAACATTAGCGTTATTATTGCCCAAACTCACAGTTAGTGATGTCAACAAACACACATTGACAGAGGAACATCATTGATGTGTAAAATCAAGACAAAGTTAGACCTGAACTTCAAAGGACTAAACACAAAGTATATCATACTCTGCTCACTTGTTATGAACCGGTTACCCTTACAGAACATAATCTCAAACACAGGGGCATTCAGTCACATGTTTCTTGTTGTTGTCTTGTAAACTTCTACGGATGTCAAGTCAGAGTTTTCGTGATAATGAGAGAAATGCTGCTGTGGGACAGTGAGTCTAGGTCATTATCTTCATTCCTCAGAGAGTCTACATGAAGAACACATGAACGCACGCACGCACGCACGCACGCACGCACACACACACACGACCTGTAAGGTCTTCACAACACAAAAATGATCACATCACAAAATAAATGCGAAATAACAAAACTACTATTCATTCATTAATGTGTTTTTCATGGTGACGTTGTGAGAAACGTATCAGTGGTCTTCAAACAAACTCTTCACATTCTAGCAAGGACCCAGTAACCACCCTGGGTAAGAAAACCGCATCTATATCCAACACAATCTTACAGGAATAGAATAAAGAAATGCATCTAGAATATGTATCTAAAAAACATTTGTATGAACTTAAATGATTATACTCATAAGTGAGGTTTAGGGATGAGGCGCGGTGCTGAAATAGCTTATTTATGAAATAGATACTTCAACCAATTGTGTGTCAAAAAGGAACTAATAATGTAATTTGACCAAAGCTTTTTTAGCGCACACACATATACAACTTATAATGCAAACACACACACACACTGTACATATGGCCCTAACTAATATACTACAAACAAAACACACACACACACATATATTACCTAATACTAACTATAATGTATATGGCGCACACACAAATACACACATCGTACATATGGCGCACACACATATACAATTTATAATGCACACACACACACACACACACACACACTGTACATATGGCCCTCACTAATATACTACCTATAGTGCACACACACACACACACACTGTACATATGGCCCTCACTAATATACTACCTATAGTGCACACACACACACACACTGTACATATGGCCCTCACTAATATACTACCTATAGTGCACACACACACACACACACACACACACACACACACTGTACATATGGCCCTCACTAATATACTACCTATAGTGCACACACACAAACACACACACACACACTGTACATATGGCCCTCACTAATATACTACCTATAGTGCACACACACACACACACACACACACACTGTACATATGGCCCTCACTAATATACTACCTATAGTGCACACACACACACACACACTGTACATATGGCCCTCACTAATATACTACCTATAGCGCACACACACACACACACACACACACACACACCATATGTTTTCAGTTGTGATGCTGAGAGTGTGATCATTCAAGTGTGAACAATGAAAAACACATCTTCCTCTCTCTCTCTCTGTCTCACTCACTATAAATAGAAGCTAATTTCTACTTTATGTTCTTTAATTTCTCTCTGGATCTGTAAAAGCAGATCCCTACGGTTCATCTGATAGACACAGGTGTAGACAGAGTCATATGTAAATGAGCTTGTGATGCCATTACATCTGCTCAGACGTTAACATTCGGTTCGTGTGTTTCTGTCTAGACAGCGTCTTAGAAACTGTCCAGATGTTATAATCGGTTTTTATAAACCTCTGTAAAGATTTCACTGCGATAAGATCAGCACTAAAAACCTTTCGATAGATAAGACCTATATGCATATAAACGGAGAGAATGCTTTCTATACAGAAACATTTCTATAAAAGTCTATTCAGTGTTTTATGGCTTCAGGCAGTTATAGAAAGCACTTAAGTGATAATCACATTGTGTTGCTTTGTTTGGTATGTGTGAAGGTGTTTAATGAATTAAGTGTGTGTGTGTGCGTGTGTGTGTCTGGTGACAGAGAGTTGTTGTTTGTCTGTTGGCGGGTGAGATCAGGGTCTTTCCGTTGCGCCAACTCCCCGCTGGCGTGCCACTGAAAGCTGCCATTCATCCGTGTGTGCGCTGTGGCCTGGCACGGCACCCGGAGGAGCTCATTATCGCTTCTTCTCCTCCGGTTTTCTGGGATAAGAATGTAACTCGGGTTAAGGATTTAAACACATCTTAAACAATCTGGGTGTTTTTTTGCTATTTGAAACTAAATAAATAGATGGAAAATCAATTTCCATGAATGTGTTTTTTATCGGTAGTGTCTAAAGTGTCAAGCATATATTAATTTTAGATCTGGCTTCTACAAATTTACAACTGTGTTTTTGTTGCTGATGTGTTTGAATAAATGTCACAGTTGGATAAATAATTTGATTCAGTTTAGTTGCTCCAGAATGAATGGATATTGTGGACATACCTCACTGATGTGTGAGTGAGTGACACCTCGGAGAGAAACTGATAAAAGTTTAGTCATCATATATTCTCTTCATGTGTTTATAAACCTGAATGCGAGGGACCCTTTCTTCAGTCCACCAAAAGAAGATATTTTGAGATATACCCAGTGGCATTGTGTTCATATGGATGAGAATGAATACAAGCTCTATATATTTGACTTTATTTCTTTTAAACAGTGTGGTAAGGACACCAGCAAGACAAGAAAACAATGCCTCAAAGATGCTTTAAAAGTACTTCAGCCATAAATATAAATTCTTTAATCTTTTCCTAGCAAGATGCTTTAAATGCATACTGTATGACACTGTATTTATGGAGCCTATAGATCCCAACTGGGTTTCTTTCAAGTCGCAGTTGAGATGTTTCTCCTGGAGAGATGGAGAGTATGGAGGTGTACATGAATGTAAAGAATTGTTGAGCATTTTTTTGTAGATGGAGGTTTCGTGACACCATCATCAGGCGAGGTGTCTGTCAGACCTTCTGCGTGTTTGTCCTCAGGGTGTTGGAACATCTCACCCGTCATGTAGGTCATTGGGGTCCCAGGTGTACACCGCACCCGTGAAAACAAGTCCATCCTGCTGAACCGGCTCATAAAGACAGAACCAAAGTCAACAACTGAATATTTGTATTTGTGTGTGTTCATCGGAAATCTCACCTGACAGTGGTGGACTCTGTTCTTGACAGCTGTAATCTCTGTCTTTCAGATGCGTTGTTCTCTAAAGGCCATCGCTCATGTGGTGTGATGATATTGGTCAATCCTCAGAGTGGGCGGGGCCAAGCAATGGCTCTCTACAACACTCACATCCAACGGATGCTCACAGAGGCCGATATACCACACAAACTGGTCATCACAGGTCTGACACACACACACACACACACATTACTGTATATTTACACTGTAAATATTTGTGAGACTCTCTCTGTCTGTCTCTGTCTCTCTCTCTCTTTCTCACAGACAGACAGACAGACAGACAGATATCTGACTATATGTTGTGTTCATACAGAGAGGCAGAATCATGCTCGAGAGCTGGTGAGAAACGCTGACCTGACGCAGTGGGATGCTTTAGTTATTCTGTCTGGAGACGGGCTGCTGTTTGAGGTGTTTACACACTGCTGCACTACTTCACTCACTGTGTGTGCGTGTGTGTGTGTGCGTGCATGCGTGTGTGTGCGTGCATGCGTGTGTGTGTGTGTGCGTGCGTGCGTGCGTGTGTGCGCGCGCATGCGTGTGTGTGTGTGTGTGTGTGTGTGTGTGTGTGTGTGTGTGTGTGTGTGTGTGTGTGTGTGTGTGCGTGCGTGTGTGTGCGTGCGCCCATGTTTGTGTGCGCGTGTGCACGTGTGTGGTACCGCTCATGTCAGTGTGTGTCTTCTGCAGGTGGTGAACGGTCTAATGGACAGGCCGGATTGGGAGGAGGCCATCCAGACTCCTTTGGGAATTTTGCCAGGAGGTTCTGGAAATGCACTCGCTGCATCTGTTCATCACTACACACGGTGAGCAGAGAATTACACTGTTGTCTCAAATCACACAGAAACATTATTATTCATATCTACAACCCCTCCGTCCACTAAACAATGAGAATAAACGGCTAACATTATCATCTAATGTTTTTCCTATAGCCGTTGTTAATACACGATCTTCATAATCAAGAATAAAAGTGAAAACGTACTTATGTCCAGAGAGAATACAACAGTCAAACTGACAGATGTCTATAAGTTGGACTAAATTCATGTGAACAGAGGTCAGAGGTGAAGGGTTAGACGAGCAGTGACAGGAGGTACACATCAGATCAGTGTCTCTGGAGTGTATAGAGTCTTTAGAGTTATTACTATTCCTCAGTCACAAAGGAAATGATGTCATGTCTTGAAGATACTATCATTATTCACTCATCCTCGAAACATCTCAGACCTATAATGAGCCTTGTGACATAATGTTTTTATGCATATATTTCCTTATACATCACTATTTAAGCTTTTTTATGTTTTTTACAAATATATGATTTCACTTCATCGGAGATGTCTAAGTGGCGTTCATTTATCTTCTTAATTTGTGATGTGCTAACTTTGTGTCCTTTATTTTTGGTGTGTTCGTTTGGATTAGCCAGGTGATAGGGGGCGAGCGATGGGTTAGCCAACTTTTTGTCGGCCATAGTGCCAAAGTTTATTTTTATTTATATACCGGTTACATAAACCTTTCCAAGAAGTGTATAGAATTGGCCTGTCTGTCAGTCTCTATGCTTAAGATGGATAGGAACTCAGTACAACATGTATTAACGGAAGTTATTCGGGTTGCTTTAAAGGGAAAGTCAACCGAAAAGGAATTTATGGCTTAATTTAGACACTCTCTAGTTGTTTCAAACCTTTATAATTATCTCCGTTCTGCTGAACACAATTGGAGATATTAAGAATAAACAGGTCTGTAACACTTTTGACTAGCATGATTCTTTTATACCATGATAGTCAATGATGTCCCAGGAGTCTCAGTCGTTAGCATTCTTCCAAATATCTTTCTTTGTATTACCAAAGAAAACAAAACAAAGACATTAATAAATGTTTAGGAAAACTTGAAAGTTAATCATTCATAACAGAATTTTGGATGGACTGTCCCTTTATTGATGGATCTCTGCCATTAATACGACCATGTTGACCTCATAGCAGATAAAAAATTTTTTTATTTACTTATCTGTCATTATTTGCAAAATATTAAAACATAACTAAGCAGACATATAAGAAATGTGTCATTCTTACTTTCAATGAGAAAACCAAAAAATATATAAAATGGAAACAATTCTGCTTTCAAATGAATATAATTATGTATTAATCATGTTGTGTGTTTGTTGTGTAGAAAGCCTCAGGTGTGGGGTGAAGATCTATTAGTGAGTTGTGGGTTTGTACTCTGTAAGGGTTTGACCTCAAAACTGGACCTGATCTCCATCCATCTGTCCAGCGGCGTCCGTATGTTCTCTTTCCTCTCCATCGCCTGGGGCTTTGTGGCTGACGTCGACATTGAGAGCGAGCATTTCCGTCAAATGGGAAATCTGCGCTTCATGGTGGGCACGCTAGTCCGTCTGGCCTGTTTGAGGGTGTACCGCGGAAAACTGTCATTTCTACCCGCTCCAGACAATCTGGAGACAGCGGTTGAGTTTTCCACGCCCTGCGTGTCACAAACGCAACAAACACACGATAACCAAACAAGCAATGATACCTGTGAACACAGTCCACGTTTGACTGATGATCTGCTTGTGCCGCTGGATCAGCCCGTTCCTCAGAGCTGGACCCTGGTGGACGAGCAGGAGTTTGTTCTGGTAGTTGCCATGTTTCAGTCGTATTTAGGTGAGGATCTGTTGGCAGCTCCCAGCGCCCGTACGGATGACGGTTTGATTCATCTGTTTTATGTGACGTCCGGTATCTCTCGGCCCACTCTGCTCAGACTCTTCCGGGCCATGCAGAGCGGGACACACATGGAGTACGGATGTCCTCATCTGATGTATAGACGGGCGAGGGCTCTGAGACTGGAGCCAGAGACCAGGCCGGGAGTCATCACTGTAGACGGGGAACAGGTGGAATATGGAGCATTACAAGCACAGGCCCATCAGGGAGTGGCCAGACTGATTACAGGGTGACCTTTGACCCCTGGAACTGTTTATAAATATAGGAATCATGTTAGATGAAGCACTTTTAAAATAGCACAACCTTTTGACAACTTTAATTTAACACTATCATTTACAAACACCTGAGGAAATCTCACAAAAACATGTCTAGATCAGATGGAAATAAAATATTGATGGAAGGATTTGGAAAATGTTTTATTCTGTGTAATAATTTACCAATAGTTTTTCTGAAAAGACAAATTAAAATGTACTTTTTTATTATTTTATGAAAAGCAAATTGTAATTTCTTGCATAGAACTCAAAAGAAGTGATTTTGAAGAATGTTGGTTGCAGAACAACAATAGCAACCCTACACTTCTAATGTGTTAAAACCAAACCCAAATGCGAGTGAATGTGTTCCAGTTACCGACATGCCTCAAACAATCTTTTGTGTTCTGTTAAAGAAAGTCATACTGGTTTGTAGTGAGTATTATGACACATTTTTACAGTTAAGGTGAATTATCACTTTCTGATGCATCCAGGTGTTTCTATTCTGCTGGATCTTTTTGTCTTCTGTGATGCGATCTTAATTTTCAGAAGGGCCGAAGTTAAACTAAAATGATATTGTTGTTTATTTTTCTACAGGAAAGCAAAACATGTTATGTTTGTTGTTATTCAAGAGTTTGTGTGATTGTCAACCGATGTTTCAGATGGATTTGTGTGTGTGCGTGCGTGCGTGCGTGCGCACAACCATGCGTGTGTATTCAGAACATGCCAAGGATGCTCAGGAATATTCATTATTTTACATATTAATAACACAAATCAGGGCAGTTTGTCATGTTTTCTGTATCTATCAGAAGTCAGTTGTCCTTTAGATCCATCAAATTATTTCCTGACAAATGTTATAGCTGGACTGCAACAATCTGCTCTTGAACTACAGCACTGTTTTTCCTCCACACATGCACTCTACCTAATTCTAATGTCTTATAATGTAATTGATTGAACTGCAAAAACACCATGAACTCCTGTAAAATTGTAATATTTAAAAGTCTAAATGTTTGCACAATTGTATCAAATGTTTGAGCTAAATTGGTTGAAGCTTTAGATATAACCCAGCGGAAAAGACCAGTTAAGCTGCTAAAAATTGTTTTATTTATAAATCAAGATATGTAAATGATTCTTTTTTCATGCACTGCAATACTTACTTTTAAGAAAAGTCTTTCCAAACATGTATGACTTTCTTCAAGGTTCTTTTTTAAAACAGACTTGGAATGTTAAGTGTTTTTAAGTAAATGTATCTTGATCTATAAATGTTTGGATTTTTGAATTATTTCTTTGCTAGTTCTGGCTAGTTTGGTGCTGGTCTGGTTTGTATCTCTGGCTGTAGGTGAAATCTAAACTTCTTATCTCAGGACTGTTATATTATTGCTTAATGAACAGAGATGATAGAAGACATAAGATGTGTGATGTCATAGAGACTACACAGATTTATGATGAGAATATAACTAATTTAAAGGGTTATTTGTATGGATTTTATAAAACTTATACAGGCAATTTCATTTTATTAATAAAGGGGATCATTTCATAATTATCTTTGTTATTTTTTATATTTTGAATAATTTGCAAAACATCTGACGAACATGTCACAAACTGAAATGTAAATGGTTTTATTTGCAAAGTCTCTAATGGGCAGGACTGCTATATCAATGGCATCATGTTGACCCTTCTGTAGATAAATGCTTTCTAGTTTTTCCCATATGTTATTAATACTTTTTCGATATTTATGTTTTTGTATTTAAACTCTTGCAAGTAAGTTAACTGTGTGTTTTAAAATACTTACTATTAAAACACTAGTAAAACACTGTAATGCCAAACCATTTATTATGAAAACAAAACTTAATTTTTAGCACCAGAACACAATACAGATAATACATAGACATTTCACTTTGGGAAGCTATAATAATATTTATTAGCATTATGTTCAAAAAAAATTTTCACCCAAAACGTCATCATCAGTTTCAGAAAACTGTCAGTGAACTTTAAAATCAACACAACACCCCATTAAATAACATCCATCCACACCAGAGATTTCTCACCATTGACTATATAGGTATGAAAGAACATCTACATTATAAGTTTCTTACAATTAAACATACATTTGTGATATCCAAAGCCTCTGCATTTATTTCTTATAGAAGTTGTAGTTGGAGAACGAAGGAGCATCTGTGGAATCAGTTGACGAAACTGGGAGCAGAAGCAGACCTGTGAGTTGGTCCTTCTTGCATCGCTCCATGGCCTCCTTATATGTGACCTTCTCCTTCTTGATGGGATCCAACACATTTTTTCCAAAGGTGGATTCATCCTGAAGCTGTTTGGCCACTGACGCATCTACCAACTTTTGGTCAATGGCATTCTGAAGGCTGACCCGACCAGCTTTGTTAGGGTCAACGAGACCACCAGTGAGCAGCTGTGTCTCCATAAACCACAAGGCGCTATCATTGGGTATGTAACCCCTGCGGGCCGCCTCTCCGACTGACATGCGCTGCTTCGTTGTGGGATCTTCAACACCGGTGAAGGCTTTCTGGGCATTAAGAAGCATGTGAAGTTGGCTTGAGTCGATCAATCCAATCTGGGCCGCCTTGTGAACGGAAAGCTTGTCCTTCATGTTCAGGTCCACAATGCCCCCTGTGGCAGCCTGAGCCTCCAGAAGCCTCATGGCCGTATCCAAGTCGATCAATTTGCGAGTTAAAGCACTTCTAACGGACAGGCGACTGTCTGTGGTGAGGTCTATTACTCCAGAAATGGGAAAAAATTCTTCACCGCTGGTGCTCACCAGCGTGTTCAGGTTGCTGTTGCTTGAGTAGGATGTGCGACGAGTCAAGCTGGAAGAGTTGTAGCTGGGGCTCGGTGGCGGAAGACTATGCAGAGTTGTTGTTGTGGTCTGCGTTTTACTTGAAACAGGGAATGACTTTGATTTTGTCTCACCTGCGACCAAGAGAGCAAACTCTGAGATGGACATTTTACCCTCTCTGTAGCGCTGAACATCATACTGGGTCAATCGGCCATTCTGCATGGCCGTCTTAGTGGAATACTGCTTTCCACTCTTACGGTCCTGAAGAATTGTAACCTCGCCTTCAGGACCGGTTGTTGTGATTTCCTCCCAACTGCACTCCAGCTCTTGAAGGTGAATGTACTGATTGCGATCGATCAGACCCTCGAGATAGGCGTCGTAGGGTGACATGTCTTTGCCGGTCTCTGGGTCCAGAATAGTAATTCTGGTGGAGACATTGGTCTCTCTGGTGTTGGTCTCTGTATGATGCAGTGACTTGCCTTCATTCTGCAGCTCTATGATGGTAGTTTCCAGTTTGTTAATTATAACCTTCTCCTCCCGGATTTCTCTTTCTAGACGTTGAATCTCTGTCTCCAGCTTGATGGTTTTTTGCCGGATGACTTGGGTTCTCTCACTCAAGACTTTGGAATGATGTTGGAAGGTTATTGTGATTTCGTGCTGCTGAGACTCTAGTCTTCTCAACTCCTGAAGAAGTTCATTCTTTTCTCTCTTGAGTCTATCTCTTTGTACAATCAGCGTGCTCTCTTCTTGGGAGAAAGAGTTTCTGGTTGTCTGAATTCGAGTGATTTTGCTGTTGATGCCCTTTATTTCCCCCTCTTTCAGGACTCTGGCATTTACCATCTGGGTGACTTGACTTCTAAGACGTTCTCTTTCAGCCTCTACAGTCTGGTCCTTTTCCACTCTAATGATCTCCTTGTGGATAATTTTCTCCACAGATTTCTCTTTGGTCAAGGTCTGTATTCTTAGGGTTAGGTTAATTTTATCTTTCTCTAGAAGAGCAACTTTGTTGCGCTCATTTTCGATCTCAGTGCGTAGCCCAATGATCAGTTTATCTACTTTAGGATCCCTCTCAACTTTCAACACCTCCTCAATTACAATCTTTTCCTCAACAGGTTTTGGACAAGACTCCAGCTCAAAGATTCTAGCCTTGATTTTTCTGAGCTCCGTCTCTATTAGGATCTTCTTCTGCTGATCAACATTTTCCATCTTTTTCTGCAGTTCCAGCACCAGGATTCTCAACTGCTGCACTTCCAGTTCCAGCTGTCTACGAGTCTTGGTCATCTCTTCCAAATTATTGGTTAACATCTTGTGATGGGAAATCTGGGTTGGATCTGTCTGAAGGCGCACCACTTCATGGACTATGACCCTTTCCTCTGGTTTCTGTCTCTCCAGCACAATGTACTTGTTTTGAAGGTCAAACACAAATTCCTCCACAGTTTTACGCAGTTGGATTTCTTCCCGCATTTGTCTTCTGAGCCGTTCAGCTTCCTTCTCCAGAAGTGGATCATTTTCATACTTTATTAATTCTTTGGTCACAACTTTCGTCTCCACCTTTGACCTTTCAGTTTTCCATTCATCCCTCTCCTTACGTAGACGAGTTACCCGATTCAGAATTGTGTCGTAGTTGGTTCGCAGAATGATGAGTTGGTCATTCAGCCTCTTAGTTTCCTTGATAATCTCAGGGCTCCTTTCTTCTTTCACCACCTCCTGGAATACCTCCTTCAGCTCCACCTTGGGCTTTTGGGAGCGCAAAGTCTTAAGGTCCACCATCATCAGGTTTATTTCAGTCTCGAAGCTGGTTCGTTTTCTGCTTATCTCTTGAAGCTCATTTCTAAGACGTTTTAGTTCAATCTCAGTCTCAGGATCTACTCTGTAGGTCTCATTAATAATCTCATTGATCTCTATCCTTTGTTTGATTGTTCTCACTTGGTTAAAGCGTAGCTGGAGGCTGGAGAATTCTTCGGTCATAACAGCAATCTCTCGAGTTAGTTCTTCTATGTTTACACGGAGGTTCCTGGACTCCCTCAGGAGCTCTTCATCCTGCTCAACCCTCTTCACCTCCTTGATAACAGTTTTGGGCTGGATGGTTGGGATGATTCTCTCCAGATTATTGATCTCACTCCTTACCTGGAAAATTTGATCATTCAGGTTTGTGGATCTAAGGTTCTCGTCGGAAATCTCATTCTTAAAGCTTATGACAGCCTTAAGCATCTCTGGGTCTTTTTCCAGCTTCACAACTTCTTTGTGTACGACTTTCTCTCTTATTGATGGTCTCTTTTTCTCCAGGACTATTACTTCACTATGTATGTGCACAGTTTCACTCTCCATCACTCGAATCTCCTCCTTAAGTTTGCGTATCATCTCTCTGATCCTAGTTGCTTCCGTATCCAGTTTGGGGTCCCGCTCAATCTCGGTAACCACCTTGGTTACCAGCCTTGGTTTTATTTCGGTCACCTCAAGTTCACGGTTTATAATTTTTTTGTTTACAATATCAATTTCGGTGTGAAATGTTGAGCGTTTATTGATCTCTTCTGTTATCCTCCTTCTCAGGACCTCCAGGTCGGCCTCCAGCTTTGGATCCCGGTAGTAATGCACAGTTTCTTTTTCTTCCACTCGCTCCACACCTCTGCGACTCTTGAGGGATATCATCCGTTTGCTAAACGATTTTAGATCATTCTCAGCATGATTGCGGCGAGCAATCTCCTCCACAAGTTCTCGCTTCAGACCGTCAACTTCATCCATGTCGTTCTGTTGACTCTGTAGATGTAGTTGCTTCTTCACCACAACCTGACTCACAATTTGATCGTTCTGTTCAAATGGAAACAAATAAACAAAAAACCCCTTATGACAAGCAGTGCAACAAAGAACTTATCCATTTCTCTGTGATGCTGCAGTTATATCTCTTGTGTTTTTCACCATGTTTACTTTACTTCCACTGATAATTGTTATACCTTATTTGCAAGATCTTTGGCCAAGATCACTTGATTCAAAAGTTGATTATGCTCAGCAGAGACCTCAGAATAAAGGTTTACAACATCTCTTTCCTGAAAAAAACAAACAAATTTTGTCACCAAAATATCTATTATAAAGTTGTGTCAGTCGTGGTCTGTTATTTAGAGAGTTGGACTTGTAAGCAGAGGGTTGCTAGTTCGAATCCCAGTGTCAGCAGATAATGACTGAAGTGCCCTTGAGCAAGGCACCTCACCCCCATTTGCTCGGCAGTGATAATTAGCAACTGCCTTATACTTGGAAGTTGATTTGGAAAAAAAAGTGTCTGCCAAATGAATAAAGGTAAAGGCAAAATAAAGAAGCTCACTAAAGAAAAGTATAACATGAATTTGAAATTCTTTACAATGTAGTAGTTGCTGTACTTCAACGTACCTTCTTCTGAACAGATTCAGCCATGCTTATGTATTCAGCTTTATTTGCGTCTATATTTGGTTTGCCCAGAGTGCTACGGTATTTGTTAGCATTAATTTCATATTCCTGTGAATGCAGAAACAAATTAGCATTATCCCATTACACTTAAACCAACAGAAACCTGCAGTGTTACGCTTACATACATTAAGAATGTTCTGCAGCTCTTTAGATAGTTTCCTGACCCGATTGACCTCATCCGTCTTTCTCTTTATGTCTTCAACTGCTCTCTGAAATGTAAGGGAGGACTAGCTTTACTAACGCTGTCATCTTTCAACAACATATCTTGATATCTGTTTGAAACACATCACACTGACCAGCTGAGAGCTCTGCTTGCTGTAAATTTGTGAGGCACTTTCTCCAGGCTGAATCTTGTTGTTGGGCATATTAATCAGGAAAGCGTTGAGTGAGCGGACGGTGTCCTCAAACTCCTGGTCCTTACTGGCTGCTTCTTTTAACAGAGCCGTCCTGTCAAACACAAAATCGCATTGTTTTAACTTTCCAAAGTCATCTTGACGAAAAGATATGAGAGACTTAGAAAAGGCAAGTGTGTTTAACCTCAGCTGGAGCTGATTGGTGATGGTGGCGTAGCGATTCCTTAAGTGTTTGACCTCGGAATCCTGATGACGGATATCAGGACAGTATTCCTGGAAGCTCTTCTGAAGGGAACTGCTTGCTTGCTCGGTCTCTTCTAACTCACGGTTCAGCTGTTCAATGTCCGCTTTCCTGACAGTGACATCTTTACTCATGTTCTAAATAGAAGACAACGACAGTGATGTTTACTTGCATTTTCATCAAATAAATTGTATTTAAATTATAATTTAACTGTATTTTTGATTCAAAATGTTAAATGTGAAGATGATTATTATTAGTAGTATAAATAGTAGTGGCAATAAAAAAAATTACAACTATATTATAAATGCACATTTATTACACTATTATTACAATACTTAATAACAATATTGTTATTTTTATAGAAAATAAAACAGGTTTAAATTATTTAACAAGTATTTTTATTAATTATTATTATATTTTAATATAATACTATCCTTCTAAAAAGTAGAACTTGACTTAAATCTTTCCTCTTAGTGTTTATAACCTGTAGTCATATTATCTAGATTAAAAAGCAATGTTTTATATCTTATATTTTAAAACATCAGATTGACATTACCTGAAGTTGTTTGGAGTGAGTATTGATGTTGTCGGGCTCATTGACTAGAACAGTATCAATAGCCAGCTGATCCTCAAACCCTGACACCATGGTATCTACTTTCTTGACCTGTTTCTCCAGATAAGTGGCTGCTGTGGCCCTGAGAAAACGCAAAAATAGATGTCATATATTGCCGTTCTAATAAACAAAACAATACATTTTGTTACTGAAAAATATAATTTTGCATTATAATAAACTTTATACCCAGCGCAGGGCTATACTTACTTCTTCTTATAAAGATCGGAGAGGGCTGTGAGGTCATCGATCTTATTATTGGCTGTGGTCAGTTTCTGAAGGACGGTGGAGGCGGTGGGATCCAGAGACTTCTGCGATAGAAGAGGTTGCACTTCTCTCTGAATGGAAGATTTCTCAGCCTCCAGATTCCTCAGCAACACATCCGATTTCTGAAAATATTCAATGAAAAAAAACGCTTCTATCACACATCATGACACAAACTCACTGATGTCATAGGCCTTATTTTTTATGATTGTCCATTTTGTTCTGAATTACACTTAAAAAGCTAGCTCTTT
>CM065656.1:21864111-21869111 GCA_033220385.1 Triplophysa yarkandensis
TCCACCTCCCTCTCATGACTCAACAGACCATTATTCTTAAATCTCTGCACACACACACACACACACACACACACACACACACACACACACACACAGATTATAAACTTTATTATACGACTGTTGATGTAATAAAAGTATTGTTGATCAGTATATGAGAGAGCTCACCTCATACTCCATGCGTACTTCAGTGCTGTCATTCATTCGATCGCTCCAGTCTCTCTTCATGATCTTCTTCTGTTGATCAGTGAGATACAGCTGCTCTTTATTACAGCTCTGCATGAAGTCATAGAGCGACGACAGATGCTGCTTACGCTTCTGAGACGCTTCCTATACACACAAATACACACAACACAGTTAACTCATGCACATCTTGAGGATTTCATTTTGATTCGATGGGAGACATTACCAGCAGACTCTCATATTGCCTCTGAACAGCAGATGAGTTCTCCTGTTGAGAGAAACAAAGTAAGACGAAATACTTTATACGCTGTTTTTATACAGTTTTAAAGATAATAGAGCGACTGTGTGTGTGTGCGTTCGTGCGTGTGTGTGTGTGCGTGTGTGCGTGCGTGCGTGCGTGCGCGTGCGGGTAAGACTTACATCACTGAACTGCAGTGCCGAGCGATAGGCCTCAATCTCTTTATGCAGAATATTATGGGCTGCTATCTGTTTCTCCACATCAGACAGAGACGGACCATAACGTTCATCCTGAAACGACCTCTGCAAAAACACACATCACACATATTACATCACATTACACACTCTTGAGTTTTAAAGCCTGAGTGATGTCAGAAGTTGTTGAGAGGGGAAAAAGAAAATTTGACCTGTTTCTCAGACAGAACTTTAGTCCAGTCCACACTGGGTGACAGAGAGAGTTCCATGAGCTGACCGTAGAGATCTCTGTACACCCCACAGGCCTTGGACCAGCGCTCATGAAGGTTACTCACACTGAACAACACATATTACAAAACATTTAATATCTTTTTTAAACATACAAGAGATGTCATCTGAGATGCGTGAAAGGTGTTTGTGATGTCACTTACTCGAGCTCAATCTCATTGGCCTGTGGATGTTTATGTCTTTTGGCCCGGTCGACATCTAGAAAGAGATCCTTCAGTAAACCCTCAGCCTGAGACAGGTTGTCTGCGGCGGACCGCTGCTGTCTCAGAGATACGTTTCTCCTCTCATTCTCTTTATCCTGAAACACACAACGCTTTCTGGTCAACTTCGCTTATTTCTCTCTGACTTATCATGCAAACAAATGTAAAAAATACTCAAAGTCTGTATGTCGGATTTTAAAATGAGAAATTAACTATAGATGAATTTTTATTATATTTCATAAAACACATTGATGTGTATTGCGGGATGAAGAACATGTCATATCAACGATACCTCACAGCGATTTATTTGACAATTATTTTACAACGAGGAAGTAATTCCTATTCATTTATATGATCAGATTTGAAGGTTTGCTGTGATCTGGTTTTTCTTCAGCGGCGGTTTAGGGGTGAGGCTTCATTACAGCCGTTTGTTTTTACATCATTCCTACGAATGAATTCCGAATAATAAACCAGCTAGTAGAATGCAGGACAAAAGAATAAATGCCATTCATATTATTTCTTACGTTAAATGTTATCACAACATTGGTGTGAAAATTATTTCATTTATTAATCGGAGGAACATTTCAAAGGAAATGTCAGCAATGAGTAAAAAAAGGATATTTGTGTGTGTGTGTGTGTGTGTGTGTGTGTGTGAGTGTGTGTTGTGGTACCTCTATGAGAGCTTTCTCTCCCTGAAGGATATTCTTCTCCACTTGATCTGCGTTTTGTTGTAAGCGTAAGATGAGAGTCAGCATGTCAGTGGTCTGCGTCCTGGAAATATTTCATATTTCATGTAACTCACATTCATTCATTTGGCACATGGAGAACTTCACATGTTATTGTGGTGGGAACTCATCCCTAAGATGCCGTAGAAAAATAATCTTGGCATAGTTATTTCACTCTTGTGTGTTTGGAAACCTTTATGTGACTCTTTTTTCCGTTTAATGTTTGAGGATTAACATTCTTCAAAATATTGCCTTTTGCTTTTCTAACTCAGGCATCTGGCTTTGCACCATCATTGCACAACAGGCACAACAAGAATCCATATTTCATGCTTTCAAACCCGCCCGCATTCCACAGCTGTCAATCACCAGCTCTTCTCTGTAAGAATTGCCTTTCACTGACATTTACACTTTCTGTGTCATTTTCTCTTCTGGCCGTTCATTGTTCAAACATTCTTGGTGGTGTTACACAAGCAACCTCTCCCCTTCTGACAGGGGCAGGTGTAAAGGAGTGTCTTAAAGAATGCTCGGACTGGAACTTTTGGAATTTCGCCTCATTTCTTTTGGAATGCTCACACTGCAGGAAGAGATTCCTGTTCACTTTCGGTGTCACACCCTGAACATGTGGGAGGAAAGCTCACTAAACACGCAAATAAAGCACTTCCTTTCTATAAACGTCTCGCACCATACTGATGCTATCTAGAACTGTCTGAGAGGTCACAGGTCATACACTTCTGAATGCATTAAACTAACATCCTATATAGAGTCATGGACAAAAGCGATATCTGGAGGACAGATTCATACCAGACATCAGATCCATCAAAATATGAGTATAATGATCATGATTTTATCCAAAAAACACAAAATATCAGGGGATGATGTACTTCTTAAGAAATACAAACATGCATAAATACTAAAAATTACTGGAAATACAACAAACGTAATCGGATAATAGTAGCTGATTTATTCTGTAAGTTAATGGTCATTCTGAATCAACTTATGTCATTTTTGCTTCTTAAGCGCTCTTTTATCAAACACAACTACACAAGACACACACACATATCCAGTATAATAGTACAGTAATAATGATTTTAGTAAGAGACATGAGATTTGAACACTACTGTACACCACATCGAGTCTACGGACATGTCTGCTGGAATTGAATGTTCACAGACCAATGATTTATGTTTGATGGAAAGATTTAAACATTATTTTGACTGTTTTCCTATAAGTGCGCCATGTGTGTTGTGTTAGTTGCTTTATGACTCACATAGCTATGTGTAAAGCCGGATACGCACGCAGGTACACACACACACACACACACACACACACACACACACAAACACACACACACACACACACACACACACCTCTTTGAGAGATAATTATTGAGAGATAATAGATATGACTCATTTAATTAATGTGCATTACAAGACACAGAACACTGAATGAACCTGAAGCAAAACCCCGAAGCATTACTCTCCATCAGACACGTCACATGTTCTACTTTGAGAGGGATAGTCCAAAATAAAACTGTGCCACTATTCATTCACCCATGTGTTATATCAAACCTGTATGACTTTCTTTCCTATGTAAAACACAAAAGAAGATATTTCTGAGAGTGTTGATATCAACCCCATTGACTTCAACTGTATGAACACATTTCTCAAAATATCTTCTTCTGCGTGCGCTGAGGAACTAGACACAGGCTGTTTTAGAACCACGTGTGAGGGAATAAGTGATGACAGAATGTTCCCACCGTCACAACGTAAACCAAATCCAAAAATCTTTAATAATCTTTTAAAAGTGTTAATCTCACCGAAGGCCACACCACACGCTGTTAAACTCAATCTAGTCATTTAGTTTCAGGGAACGGGTTTATTAAAATGTGTTCAATAAAATCATTTAAAACCCATTAAATATATAGGTAATCAGGTAATCATTATCACAACATGAGAAAAAAAAAGTAATACATTATCCTAAGTATAATAAAACTTGCGCATGTGTGTGTCAGATAAAGCCCTGCCCTGCCGTAAAGATAAATCACATCAAGCGCTGAACATTACCACACACACACACACACCCAAACACTTATCCGATCAATATCTGTATCCGTACATTTCTACTTTTAAATCACCTGTGACAGATTTAAAGCGACGCTTGATTGAGAAACAGCAATTCACAACTTTCTTTTCTTTTCTTTAAAGAAGATATCATGAAGACGTTGATCAATTTCATTCTTTTGTGTTCCAGTTCCAAGTTTGAGAGAATCGACAGAATACTTATTAATATTTATTAATACTGCTTTCGGTGCAGGTGAGTGTACAGAGTAAACATGAGAGAAACAGAAGGAATGTGAACAGGTACTTAAAGATAGTGGAGAGGTTATAACTCACTGTGAGGCCTTCGCCGGACTGTAGTCCTTTTTCTTACTCATACCTGCGGCTGTTGCAGTGTGTTGTCCGGCTCTCTTGTGCCCTCTGTTATGACAGGACTGTCACCCGCTTCAGCTCCGCCCACTGAAACAGGTGTGTCACATTCATTTAACACAGGACGACCGGCTATACCTGTTTATTCGCTCTCACTCGTGAATTCCCTTTCAATCCCTTGCTGTCACACAATGACTGTAATGACTGAAAGCCAAGTCGTCATGAAGTCTTCATACAATTATAACTTGATTTACTTAAGTTTTCCCAAAAGAAATCTATTTTGTGACTAGTCTTTACAAACCACAAACTACTAATTTTTGCATTCTAAATATGTATTTGCGAGGAAAGTGAATAAAATCTGATGTTTTTAGAAATAAGTGAGAAGTGATTGGTTGGGTCTGTACTGGTCTTTACACATTTATAGCTCATTAAATGTTTAATATTGTTCATCCCTTCAACTCAAACACCGCTCTTCCTTACAACAGCTAAACCAGATCAAAACACACATTTCATTAATCCCCAAACTCTACTAAATCTATAAGATAAATTAAGAAATAATCATGAGAGTTGAAATGACTTTTTTTCTGTAATATGAATCTATTCAAGCGGCCGATTGCAAAGCATGATTGGAACTACAGAGAAATGAATAATGTAATAAAAAAAGATGTACTTAGTTTCAACAAATAGCTTGAACATATTAAAACTAATCTGGATAAACATGTTCATTTGTTAAAATGTACTCAAGCAAA
>CM065656.1:21871102-21893602 GCA_033220385.1 Triplophysa yarkandensis
CACACAGAAACACACACACACACACACACACACACACACACACACACCACAGAAACACACACACACACACACACACACACCACACACACACACACACACACACACACACACACACACACACACACAGAAACACACACAGAAACACACACAGAAACACACACACACACACACACACACACACACACACACACACACACAGAAAAAAACACACACACACACACACACACACACACACACAGACACATACACACACACACACACACACACACACACACACAGAAACACACACACACACACACACACACACAGACACATACACACACACACACACACACACACACACACACACACACACACACAGAAACATCATTGTGTACTGTACTAACAGCTCTTTATTCGGCTCACATACAATAATAGATTGATGATAATTGTCTTACTGCAGTTCTGTCAGATACTGTAAGAATAATTATCATTAATATTAGTCTCGTTCAGAGTGTGGATGTTTGTAGGACATGTTGGGTTCAGCGAATATTGATGGATAGAAATCATATCAAGTGGTTTGACATTTTAGATCTTGTTTTTGGTGTCTGAAGAGGTTTTTCTGAGCAGTATAATGTCAGGATAAGTTTTCTGTGGAAGCTCTTTGTATCGCCTCTTTCCGGCCACAACACAACAACAACACAGGATGTACTGAATCGAAATGATTGAGAAAGAGCTTTCTTTAACAGCCCAGAGCCAAAGAAAGAGAAGAGAAGGATTGGCCAGAGACACAGGAAATGACCTTAGGGCTCAGATCATGTGATGTCACACGAGAACATACTGAATCCTTTATTCATTAGACTGTGACATTGTTTGATTGTGTGTAAATCGTTGGTGTGTTTTTATATTTGACCTTTGTTTTTTTTATCTCCGGTCTGATGTGTAGTTGTGTTTTTGGGAAACGTTGGACTGATCAACATCACTTTCTTCCGAGTGTATACAGGGCCTTCATAGAAGACACGCAGAACGCTTTTCATTTTTGAACTAGGTCAATGGCTGATAACTCTTTAGCCCGAAGAAACATTGTCTGGATGTTTCAACGAGGTTGTATGGAAACATTATTCACAGGTCAACACGTGCAGAAGATGGATGTCACATGAAGCATTCACACAGAATTTGAACCTTGAAAGATTCTGTACAAGATAGATCTCCATCACGTTTGTGTCATGTTTGTGTTGAGGAAGTTTAGATCAGACCCCGTTAACAGAGTCTTTATGTAATTTCATTAAGATGTGTTGAGGATGTGTCAGATGTTTGTATAGTTGTGTGAAGGCCGAGGTTGTTTTCTGGACTTCTATCAACAGCTGGGGGATTTAAAACTTCCTCTTTCAGATTTTTCTCATGTTCATGCCAGATTCAGAGCTCTGTGAGAACATTGCGTGTTCAAAACGTGTGGTTTAATGATTCCTGTTGTGTGTGTGTGAATTGTGTAGCGTGTGACAGCAGTCATTGGGGTCCCCACTGCAGCAGTCGTTGTCAGTGTAAGAATGGGGCGTTGTGTAACCCCATTAGTGGCGCATGCATCTGTTCGGCCGGGTACCGCGGCTGGCGTTGTGAGGAGGTCTGTGAACACTTTACCTACGGCAACAACTGCCAACACAAGTGTCAGTGTCAAAACAACGCAACATGTCATCACATCAGCGGAGAGTGTGTGTGCAGCCCCGGTTACACAGGAGCATTGTGAGTACAAACGCACAACTCCAGTGTGCATCTTTAACAGCATTTGTATGTGTCTAAAGTGTGCTTGTGTTTGATTTGCATGCAGTTGTGAGGATGTGTGTCCTCAAGGAAAGCATGGCCGTCTTTGTGAAGAGCGCTGTCCATGTCAGAACGGAGGTGTGTGTCATCATGTGACCGGTGTATGTTCCTGTCCTCCCGGCTGGATGGTATGTGTCTCACACAGCATGCACACATGCACACACACCATTGAGCAAGCAGAAGTATACCAATGAAAATATGATTGAACAATTTTGATTAAACCTTTTATCAGTACATTCTAACATTGTGAGACGCTTAAGTTTTTGTGTTTTTGTAGTTTCTATCATGCAGCTGAAATGTTAATAATTTGAGTTCAATCTGAGAAATGTTAGGATTCTTTATTTATTTTTGAAGTAAATAATTGCTCACAACACTTTAAACAGTCATGTGTGTGACTTTGGGTCCCTTACTACTGTCGCCTCTTGCTTGTTTAGTTGAGGTCACTTCATTTACAGGGATATCGTTGACTTGATTGAATATGTGTTTAGGGAAGGGTATGTGGAGAGCCGTGTCCAGCGGGTCGGTTCGGGAGGAACTGCTCACAAGAGTGCCAGTGTCATAATGGTGCCAGCTGCTCACCGTCTACAGGACACTGTTTCTGTACTGCAGGATATACAGGAGAGAGGTACACAAACACACAAGCCTACACACACGCACTCACACTCACATACACACATATGCGGGCAGCAGCAGGTTGTGAATCTGTAATCAGAGTATGAGTGTAGTAGTTAAGTGTGGGTTTAACATTCAGGAATAGACATTAAGTGCAGCAGTTTGATGAGATAATGAGAGCTTTGGCCTCAGTAGACGTCACTCAGTTTTTTACTATGATTTACTTTGATTTCAACACACCCTACACTGCCTAAAATAACCACATTCTTAGGGAGGAGCACAACTATGTCATGCTCAGATTTAATTCTGTCAGAATATGAGAACAGTCATTATAATGTGATGTCACAGTTCTCTGTTTTTCCCTTTCTGTCTCTCGACATTCGGTCAAACCTATGGTATGGGGTTCGAACTTAGGAACCTATCAACTCTGAACTTGAATTTGAAAGTCCAATGAATGTGGCAAATGAAATTTGCATGTCATTCTACTCCCCACTTATAGGGGTATAAAATGCTCTTTCTTTACCTTTTGTTCTTCGGACCCTGCTGGATGTCAGCTTTAAATAAATCTACTTAGCAATTTTCTTTCCTTCTGGAGTAACGACGTGGTGAAGCGGACTGTACTTTCTCAGCGACTCCCACTGGGCGTTTCGGCAGAAGCCTGAGAGTCACCTATAGAGCAAATTTCCATACAGCATTTTACCTCGTTTTGGTGCACCGCTGTACCCTAGGTTGCAACAGACTTGTCCCAGATGGGACACCCATGACCTCTGCCTCACGTGTTTGGTTCTCCGGTGATGCGGCATTCGTAGATCGGCGTTCGTGGACGAGGACGTTGTGTCACGGACAGCTTTTTCTTCAGAAAGCAAACTACCACTTTGTTCTGCTGGCAATCCTGCAGTGCCCACATCTTCTCAAAGAGAGCAATCTTTCTCCCTGGGCATAACACCCAACCAAAATCACTCTCCAAGCGACGATGTGTCCGACCCACCGTTGCAACAATCCAACCCAATGGTGCGTCACAACTCTCCGTTGCGCCACGACTCTATCCGCAATCTCCCAAACTCTCAGAATAGACAGTGTGCTAAACTGCAGGTCCCACTGACAGCGAAATACTCAGAAACGCCTTCTTTTCCCGGTGCCAACCCTAGGCGAATTTGCTATTCGGAGAGCTACAGAACCTGTCTTCACCATGGTGTTGAACAAGATCGATCCTCTGGTCCCCCTGTCCAGGCACCTGCATGTGTGGGAAATACATTGCAGACCGGCACGGTGGCTGATAAGAACAATCTGTCTCGGCTATGCGATGCAGTCTGCTCAACACCAACCCAAGTTCTGGGGAATCCACTATACCTCAGAACGAGGAGGCGATTCCTCATTCGTCCAGGCAGAGGTGGTGCCTTTTCTGGTAAGAGAAGAGATCGAACCTGTCCCCATATCCGAGATGTCTTCAGGTTTCTAAAGCCAGTTCTACATCATCCCCAAAAAAGGTAGGAGGATTGCGCCCCTTTCAGAACTTGCGCTGTCTGAACCGCTATCTTCACAAACTGCTAACACAGAGGCGCATCCCTGAGACACGGGGATTGGTTCTACCAATCAACCTGAAGGACGGTACCTCCACGTTTCCATACTCCCTCGACACAGATTGTTTCTACGCTTTCGAGGGTCGAGCGTATCAGTACAAGAAAGACCTCTGCAAGCCATATTTCTCCCAAGCTACTTGAACCCGGCAGCCAATGCACTTTCTCGTCAGATACCGACTTTTGGAGAATGGAAACTCACCCTTGGTTTGTACAGCTCATATGGGAGCAGTTCGAACAGGTCACATTAGACCTGTGTGCCTCGCTGGAAACTCTCATTGCATGCTTTCGTACCCCCTGAACGAGGGCTCCTTCTGCATGGATGCCCTAGCGCACAGCTGGTCCCGAGATAAGTGGAAATATGCTTTTCTTCATTGCACAATTTCTGTGCAAGGTCAGGGAAGAGGAGTATTAAGTCCTGTAAGTTGCGTCTCACTGGCCTAACCAGGCTTGGTTCTCAGAGCTTATTATTTTCCTTCTCACAATCCTCAGCAGGAATAGTAAGTTATTGAGCACGCCATCTGCCCTTTAATATCCGTATGCTGCCCATGCCAATTTCATTTGCTTTTCAAAATTAAGTTCAGAGTCAATAGGTTCTCGAAAGTAAAACTCCATACTGTCAGTTAGACACACAGTCTTGTTCCCTCCATCAGTAATCAAGACATTTTCATGTTACAGTTTTAGTTTGAAAGCATGTGAATGATATCAGTTTAAATATATATGTGTGTGTGTGTGTGTGTGTGTGTGTGTGTGTGTGTGTTGTCAGGTGTCAGGATGAGTGTGCCGTTGACACATATGGTCTTGGCTGTAGTCAGACGTGTTCCTGTGTGAACGGGGCTCAGTGTTATCATGTGAACGGAGCATGTCTGTGTGAAGCGGGTTACACAGGTGACAGGTGTGAGCTACGGGACTGTCCTGACAGCCTCTACGGACAAAAATGTGACCGCAAATGCCCGTGTCATCCCAAAAACACTGACAGGTAAGGTTCGCACTGACTGTATATTTATTATTGAAAAGATGTGTACGTGTGTGTTGATGTGAGGATCTGTGTGTGCGTGTGTGTTCGTATGATGATGATGATGATGTGTGTGTATGTTTCAGCTGTCACCCACTGACAGGCGAGTGTTCATGTAAAGCAGGCTGGGCGGGCTTATACTGTAATGAGACCTGTGCTCCTGGCTTTTATGGTGAAGCGTGTGGAAAGGTTTGTGGATGTCAGAATGGTGCTGACTGTCACAGCGTGACCGGTGACTGCATCTGCGCACCCGGATTTAAGGTACAGACATGAAAGTTGTGTTGTGTGTTTGTGAAAGTGACACACATGTTTATTGATGACTGTCATCACAGGGCTCAGATTGCTCAGTCACTTGTCCCATCGGAACATTCGGCATCAACTGCACTTCTCCGTGTTCCTGTAAGAACAGAGCCGCATGTTCTCCTGTAGATGGATCCTGTTCCTGTCAAGAAGGTAATTCTTCATCTGTGACACTTTATTAGATTGCATGAATGATCAGTCACCTATTACAGATTACAGTGAATTATTTAAATGTAGGATTTGACTTTGCTCTAGATACTTAACTCCTTTTAAAATCACTTTGTGTAAGAATCCCAAGATCCCGAGAAAAATGAACAGAGTGAAAGAACTTTGGTTTGGTTTGATTCGCACAAAAATCGCTGAAATCATAGAAGAATACTCAAAGAATGATCATTATAATTTGGACGAAACATAATATTTATTTTATGACAACGTTTTTATTGCTTTTTCTGCTCAAATTTTCGTAACCGTACTCTGACTGCATTATATGTTCTGAATATAAAAAAATACACACACAAAAGGAAACATGTGTACTGGTTTGTTTCAAAATTGTACATGTCTAATAATCTATTTAAATGTCATTCTTTATTTGTTATCGTGTGTGAGCTAGATTGTTTATTTGTTGCCAGGTTGGCTGGGTGTGGATTGTTCGATTAACTGTCCCAGCGGTATGTGGGGTCTGGCCTGTAACCACACGTGTGTTTGTGAGAACGGAGGCTCGTGTAATGCTTTGGACGGCATGTGCACATGTGCTCCAGGCTGGAGAGGAGACAAATGTGACCTGCGCTGTCATGTTAGACATAAGTCCAATTCATTTACCTTCACACTTAATCTTCGTTATATTCTTTTGTGTTTATGTATGTGTAATGCGTACAGGACGGCACATATGGACTGGAGTGTCGTGAGCGGTGTGACTGTATTCATGCTGATGGATGTCATCCTACGACTGGACACTGCCGCTGTCTGCCCGGCTGGACGGGTACATATATCCAATCTTCTGCTTAAGCATTAGCATTTAAATATCAAAGGACATGGTATGCCCAAAAAGAAAAAAAACTGTAATGATGAAATTGGAATTTTTTAGAGAGGAAATGATCAATCTGTATTTAGTATTATTGACATCTGGGTTATATATGAACAAAATATTGGGTCAGATAATGAGACTGATGAAGTTTGCGACAGTGAGTTGAAGTGTATTTGTTCATTGTGTGGTTCACATTCCTTCAGTGTGTGTTGTACACGGACAGAATACTGATGCTATCATGACTTTTTCCTCAGGCCTGCTGCATTGCCTGGCAACACACACGCGTATACACGCACACACACGCATATGCACAAACACACACAAATGCACGCGCACACGTATACACACAAACATACAGTGAGGGTTTTGTCTGACCTCAACTCTACTTTAGGCACTTTACCTCAGTCTGTAGACACACAAACTTTGTGAAAGTTTTATATAAAAGATCATTTACAGTCTTTGAATAAACTTTGAAAGGGTGATCAGAAGATTGATGTAGGACACTGACTAATGGTCTTTAATCTGTTTCCTGTATATGATCACTGTGACAGTGTGTGTGTTTGTGTGACACAGGGGTTCACTGTGATAGTGTGTGTGTGTTTGTGTGACACAGGGGTTCACTGTGACAGTGTGTGTGTTTGTGTGACACAGGGGTTGACTGTGACAGTGTGTGTGTTTGTGTGACACAGGGGTTGACTGTGATAGTGTGTGTGTTTGTGTGACACAGGGGTTGACTTTGACAGTGTGTGTGTGTTTGTGTGACGCAGGGTTGACTGTCATAGTGTATGTGTCTGTGGGACACAGGGGTTGACTGTGACAGTGTGTGTTTGTGTGATGCAGGGGTTCACTGTGATAGTGTGTGTGTTTGTGTGACGCAGGGTTGACTGTGACAGTGTGTGTTTGTGTAACGCAGGGGTTCACTGTGATAGTGTGTGTGCGTTTGTGTGACACAGGGGTTCACTGTGACAGTGTGTGTTTGTGTAACGCAGGGGTTCACTGTGATAGTGTGTGTGTTTGTGTGACGCAGGGTTGACTGTGACAGTGTGTGTTTGTGTAACGCAGGGGTTCACTGTGACAGTGTGTGTGTTTGTGTGACACAGGGGTTCACTGTGACAGTGTGTGTTTGTGTAAAGCAGGGGTTCACTGTGACAGTGTGTGTTTGTGTAACGCAGGGGTTCACTGTGACAGTGTGTGTGCGTTTGTGTGACACAGGGGTTCACTGTGACAGTGTGTGTTTGTGTGACACAGGGGTTCACTGTGACAGTGTGTGTTTGTGTGACACAGGGGTTCACTGTGACAGTGTGTGTGTTTGTGTGACGCAGGGTTGACTGTGACAGTGTGTGTGTTTGTGTGACGCAGGGGTTCACTGTGATAGTGTGTGTGTTTGTGTGACGCAGGGGTTCACTGTGATAGTGTGTGTGTTTGTGTGACACAGGGGTTCACTGTGACAGTGTGTGTGTTTGTGTGACGCAGGGTTGACTGTGACAGTGTGTGTGTTTGTGTGACGCAGGGTTCACTGTGATAGTGTGTGTGTTTGTGTGACACAGGGGTTCACTGTGACAGTGTGTGTGTTTGTGTGACGCAGGGTTGACTGTGACAGTGTGTGTGTTTGTGTGACGCAGGGTTCACTGTGACAGTGTGTGTGTTTGTGTGACGCAGGGTTCACTGTGATAGTGTGTGTGTTTGTGTGACACAGGGGTTCACTGTGACAGTGTGTGTGTTTGTGTGACACAGGGTTTCATTGTGACAGTGTGTGTGTTTGTGTGACACAGGGGTTCACTGTGACAGTGTGTGTGTTTGTGTGACACAGGGTTTCATTGTGACAGTGTGTGTTTGTGTGACGCAGGGGTTCTCTTTGACTGTGTGTGTGTGTGTGTGTGTGTGTGTGTGTGTGTGTGTGTGTGTGTGTTTGTGTGACACAGGGGTTCACTTTGACAGTGTGTGTGTGTGTGTGTGTGTGTGTGTGTGTGTGTGTGTGTGTTTGTGTGACACAGGGGTTCACTGTGACAGTGTGTGTGTGTTCGTGTGACACAGGGGTTCACTGTGACAGTCAGTGTTTGTGTGACACAGGGGTTCAATGTGACTGTGTGTGTGTGTGTGTGTGTGTGTGTGTGTGTGTGTGTGTGTGTGTGTGTGTGTGTGTGTGTGTGTGTGTGTGTGTGTGTGTGTGTGACACAGGGGTTCACTGTGACAGTGTGTGTGTGTGTGTGTGTGTGTGTGTGTGTGTGTGTGTGTGTGTGTGTGTGTGTGTGTGTGTGTGTGTGTGTGTGTGTGTGTGTGTGTGTGTTTGTTTGTGTGACACAGGGGTTCACTGTGACAGTGTGTGTGTTTGTGTGACGCAGGGGTTCACTGTGACAGTGTGTGTGTTTGTGTGATGCAGGGTTTACTGTGACAGTTAGTGTGTTTGTGTGACACAGGGTTCACTGTGACAGTGTGTGTGTTTGTGTGACACAGGGGTTCACTGTGACAGTGTGTGTGTTTGTGTGCCACAGGGGTTCACTGTGACAGTGTGTGTGTTTGTGTGCCACAGGGGTTCACTGTGACAGTGTGTGTGTTTGTGTGACACAGGGGTTCACTGTGACAGTGTGTGTGTTTGTGTGCCACAGGGGTTCACTGTGACAGTTAGTGTGTTTGTGTGACACAGGGTTCACTGTGACAGTGTGTGTGTTTGTGTGACACAGGGGTTCACTGTGACAGTGTGTGTGTTTGTGTGCCACAGGGGTTCACTGTGACAGTGTGTGTGTTTGTGTGCCACAGGGGTTCACTGTGACAGTGTGTGTGTTTGTGTGACACAGGGGTTCACTGTGACAGTGTGTGTGTTTGTGTGACACAGGGGTTCACTGTGACAGTGTGTGTGTTTGTGTGCCACAGGGGTTCACTGTGACAGTGTGTGTGTTTGTGTGACACAGGATTTCACTGTGACAGTGTGTGTGTTTGTGTGACACAGGGTTTCACTGTGACAGTGTGTGTGTTTGTGTGACACAGGGTTTCACTGTGACAGTGTGTGTGTTTATGTGACACAGGGGTTCACTGTGACAGTGTGTGTGTTTGTGTGACACAGGGTTTCAGTGTGACAGTGTGTGTGTTTGTGTGACACAGGATTTCACTGTGACAGTGTGTGTGTTTGTGTGACACAGGGTTTCAGTGTGACTGTGTGTGTGTTTGTGTGACACAGGGGTTCACTGTGACAGTGTGTGTGTTTGTGTGACACAGGGTTTCAGTGTGACAGTGTGTGTGTTTGTGTGACACAGGATTTCACTGTGACAGTGTGTGTGTTTGTGTGACACAGGGTTTCAGTGTGACAGTGTGTGTGTTTGTGTGACACAGGATTTCACTGTGACAGTGTGTGTGTTTGTGTGACACAGGGTTTCAGTGTGACAGTGTGTGTGTTTGTGTGACACAGGGGTTCACTGTGACAGTGTTTGTGCTGAGGGCCGCTGGGGGCCTGGCTGCTCTCTCTCCTGTAACTGCAAGAACGGGGCGTCATGTACACCTGATGAGGGCACTTGTGAGTGTGCCCCTGGATTTAGAGGAGCCACCTGTCAGCGCAGTGAGTTCACATACCTGTGTGTGTGTTTGCCTGTTGGTGTTAGATGTGTGTTCTCACCTCTGTTATTTCATTTTAGTCTGTTCTCCGGGGTACTTTGGTCATCGTTGTAGTCAGGCGTGTCCGCAGTGTGTGCACAGCAATGGCCCGTGTCATCATGTGACCGGACATTGTAACTGTCTGCCTGGTTTCAAGGGCTCTCTCTGTAATGAAGGTAAGATATCTTTCTTACACACATGTGACCTAATGTCATTGTGTGGATTCATTCATCTAAAAATGTGACGTGTGTGTGATGTCAGTGTGTCCTAGTGGCTGGTTTGGTAAGAACTGCGGTTGGAGCTGCAGGTGCACTAATAATGGCACATGTAACCCTATCGATGGCTCGTGTCAGTGTTATCCAGGCTGGATCGGCAGCGACTGCTCACAGCGTAAGTTTTTTGTGTGAAATGTCTATGATGTACCATGCTGATCACAATGACAAATATCAAACACTCGGTACAGCAGTGGTTCTTAAAATACCTTTTAGTTCTCTAGTTTTTTTGTGAACCTTACTTGTAGTTGCTTTGGACAAAAGCATAAGCACAATCAGTAAATGTAAATGTAATATTTTGTACACATTTTAGACTAATAGTGGACCCCTCAAAACTATTGGAGTTACACCACTATAGTTGTGGGAATTATGCTTTGACTGAAAACATTATAATATTATACATTTAGCATCGTCAGTAATCAACCTATGACTATAATTTAGAAAATAATACACTTGACATTTTATTTTCTTGAAATCTTAACCTGGAAAGCTTTAGAGTATGGAAGGAGTTCCATCTATGCCCATTTCGAAAAAGAAATCCTAAATGAAGTTCCCTTTCAGTTGGACTTTCGACGTAGTTTCGACTGAATGGGGTTTAACTTGAGAACCTGTTTTTTTCTGAGCCTTGAAAAGGACCAATTAATTTGGCGAATTAATCAATTCATGTCCCTGCCTTTGAAGACAGGTATAAAAGGGGACAGAACAGATCATTCCTTACCTGTTGTTCTTGGAATCTGGGTTGCCATACCTCTAATTTTATGTGTCTCACTCTCTATTTTATCGAGTCTTTCAAAAGAGCTGGATCCTATGCCGAGAGCAGCAGATTGTTCTCAAATGTGATATCCTCTGGGCGTTTCAGCATTTCCACAGGGGGTATTCTGCTGAAAGAGCGAATTTCCAATCAGGTCACGGCGAGTGGTTCAGTAATTGGAGACCGCTGTTCTCTTGTCACTGGTTTATTGAGGATGGAGATTCTCACGAGGTTGGCCTCACATATTTGGGCCTACTCCATGCTGACGACGCACTCCTGAAGTCCTCATGCCTACACTCTGAGTTAATGACTATTAGAACGATGCAATGCGGTCGCTGGTGGCTTTTTTCTTTCAGAAATCAGCCACCTATTTATGTGCTTCCTGCTTGGTCTGCCACCATGGTGAGCAGCATTGGTAAACTGGGAGATGTCAATCCATCAGCCTGTTGCCCACGGACCGACCATACCCTGGCATGCTCATCTTCTCTGTCCACGCGAGATTCTTCTCTCCTCTCCCCTTTGTCCACTTTGATGGTCCAGGAGCACCACCTCTGGCTCAACCTGAGGTTTGATGTAGAGAAAGCATGCTTTGTGGATAACATATTTGTTGTCACTGTCCTCCGGAGAGTGCATGGTTGGTGGAAATGCCTCTTCGCCGCCTTCAAACTTTCGGCAGGCCAGGGCATCGAGCAGTGAATACATAATGCAGGGATGATGGGATCATATGCTCCCCAATGGCCTTCTCTTTGATCGCCACAGAACCACCCTCCATGCTGTATACTCCTTCACAGTGGCTGCACAGGACTATCCGTCTCGGCTAGGCGATCTAGTTCACCAGAAATCCCCCCAAGTTCCGAAGGATCCTCTCTACCTCGGTTCAGGGCAGGGGAGTCCTCCGTTCTTCGGGTCAAGGTTATCACCCTTCTGGCGAAAGATTGGACTGAACTGGTTCCCATAGCCAAGATGTCATCAGGTTTCTAAAGCCCGTACTGTCCAAGAAAAGCGGAGGCCCGCGCCTGATACTAGATCAGCATATACTCAACAAATACCTTCCCAGTTTGCTGTTCAGGATGCTATCACAAATGCACAGATGCTTGCACAGTTCGGTCAGATATCAGGACTGGTTTGTGGCAATCAACCTGAAGGAATCGTACTTTCATGTCTTGATAATTCCTTGACATGACCCTTCCACAGGTTTGCATTCAAGTTTCTGTACTGTGTCCAGTATTAGCCCTGTGCCTTTACTTGGATCGCAGGCTTAGCATCACAACTTCTTAGCAGCTCTTTGTTTTATTTGTAGGTCTGCACATAGGAAAGTCTCCAAACTTGGACTGTCTCCAAACAAAGACTGGCACACAGGATCATGGATGCCATTAGCATGGTTTACTGATGCCAGAACTTGACCTGCCTGCTTTTTTTCAGAGCTTAGTCCAGCCGGGATATAGCGTCCTCATGGGCGCTGGCTCTGGATGCCTCTTTGGCAGACATCTGCACAGCTACGTACAACACCTTTGCAAGGTTCTACAACCTCAGGGTGGAACCACTGTCAACGCGAGTCTTGAAGATACATCTTGAAAGACATCAACGGGCTCTTCTACTCAGGCCAACTCCTTTTTGCTTCTAGTGCTCCATGCTTAGCAACTCCCCCATCGTGATGTATTCCTAACTTCTAATTCCCCTGACAGGCATATCTGTTATCTTCCTCTCTAGTAATGCTCCCCTCAAGGCCAGCAAACACACTATTCTCCCATGAGTTCTATCCTATTGGTGAGACCAAGTGGTATTTTTCACATTCTAACCTCCCTATAGTAGGATGTGGCCTAAGTAGCTCATTCCCTCTTTGAGGGTCAATGCTTCCCAGTGTTGTTACTTTGGAACACCATACTGTTGGTTTGACATAATGCTGAGAGAAGGACAGAGAAGGAACATCTAGGTCAGGATGTAACCCTTGATGAAGGGTACAAGACATTGTAACCTTCATGCCACACCGCTGTGCAGCCCGCTGCAACTTCGTGAGACATACTCCTGTTCCTCACTCAAAGTGAATGAATAAGCATCTTCCCTTTTATAACCGTACATACGGGGTGGGGAATTTCAAATTTAAGTTCAGAGTAGATAGGTTCTCAAGATAAAACCCCATACTGTTGGTTCGACACAATGTCTAGTTCCCTCCATCAGGGAACTGGTGTTACATCCGTAATCTAGACGTTACCATAAGTAACAGGAGACGTTTTCTCATATAATAATTAAATATGTTGTCACAAGTATATTATGTATATATAGTTGTGATAAACAATATAATTTGTAATGGAAACTATGGATCTTTTTAATCAACAACACAACAAAGGTCCTGAGTGAGGTTGTGATAATTGTGTTTGCATGTGCAGCATGTCCGCCGGGTCAGTGGGGTCCAAACTGCATCCACACGTGTAACTGTCATAACGGAGCGTTCTGTAGTGCTTATGACGGCGAGTGTAGGTGTACAGCCGGTTGGACGGGCCTATACTGTACACAACGTGAGTATTCACACACAATTTTCCGCTGAGACACAACAGTGTCACTAATGATTTCTGAGTATTTGATTTGTTGTTTGTGTTGTGGGTACAGGCTGTCCGTTGGGTTTTTATGGTAGAGATTGCGCTCAGGTGTGTCATTGTGAGAATGGAGCGGATTGTGATCATATCTCTGGTCAGTGTACGTGTCGTACGGGTTTCATGGGACGCCACTGTGAACAGAGTAAGTGGTGTGTGTTGTATGATTATAACAGTGTTCATCTCCACACATAAACACACTCTATCTCTCTCGTTCAGAATGTCCTGCTGGTACGTATGGATACGGCTGTCGACAGGTGTGTGATTGTCTGAATAACTCCACCTGTGATCACATGACTGGCACCTGTTACTGTAACCCTGGCTGGAAAGGACCACGCTGTGACCAGGGTAACACCGCACGAGTCACAGTGTGCTTATGCGTGTTATTCCAGACTGTCAAAACAAAAATGAAACTGATGAATCCTATTGAAGGATGTGTTGTTTTTCTGTCAGTCGGTGTTATGATTGTAGGAAATCCCAACAGTCTGACGAGTACGGCAGTGCCATTGGGGTCGTATCAGATGGGTGCCATCACAGGAATCGTGGTGCTGGTTGTTCTGGTGCTCATGCTCGTCACACTCTTCATCATTTACTGCAAAAAACAGAAAGGTAAAGATTCCTCCATGCCTGCCGTCACATTTACGCTACCCATGAGAGCCAACACGGATTACAGCATCACAGGTCAGTGTCATCACCTCAACATTTTTGTTTGTCATTCATCAGGAAAATTTGAACGATGTGTTTGTTGTTTTAGAGCCGCAGACCAATGATGTCTTTTCCAACAGCAACTATTTCTCCAATCCCAGTTATCACACACTGACTCAATCCAACGGCCCACCTCATGTCAATAACCATGTGGAGTGTGGACAGGTCAGAATAGAAGCTCAGATGACGATGCTGCTGTCATTATATCTAATAACTGTGTAAAACTTTGCTTCTCTTCAACAGCCGAGGGATAACCTGAACTTGAACAATCCTGAGATGAGGAAATTACCCGGTCACACAGGAACCCTGCCAGCCGACTGGAAACAAAGCGGATGCTTTAATGAATTTGGTAAAATAGTGCAAGATTAACCAGCAGAAGCTGATGCATAAAAATCTTTAATAATCATGTGTGATTCATAGAAATGTCAATCTGCACTGAAGAAAATTATAAACACAACACATAGAGTTGATCAGGTTGTTGATTGTGAATGTTGGTCAACTTGGATATTGGCAGGAACTGGAACACACTGTGGTATAGGCAGATCCTAAGCATCCCAAACATGGGTTACATGTTTTTGTTCAGTGTATATATAACAAAGGATTTTAAAATAAAGCACAGCATAATAGTTTCAATTCTCCAACAACATCATAAAACCTTATGCAAGAATGACACACATTTACAAAAATCTCCAGATCAAATCTGTACAGTACACACACTTTATAGATCTGATAATGTGTTGTATCAGATGTGTCTGTGTCATCGTCACTCATATTTCTTCATCTCTCTTCATAGGAGCCTATGGTGTTGACAGACATTACATGGGGAAATCACTTCGAGGTAATTTCACAAGCAAGGAATGTTTTAAACTGATTTCTGATTAATGACACGTGGAAATTTCTTTCTTTTGTGTTTGTGTAGATCTCGTGAAAAATGTGTCATATCACGGCAGTTCTGGTTCTCTCAGTAGTTCAGAAAATCCGTACGCCACCATTAAAGATCCTCCTTTGCTTCTGACCAAAAGCTCTGAATGTGGATATATGGAGATGAAATCACCTGCTCACCGAGATTCACCGTACGCTGAGATACCGGCAAACAAAAACATCTATGAAGTCGGTAAGTGACAATTTCAGATTAAATGAGTGATAAGATGTTTTTTTATTGCATGTGTGCAGGTCTCAGAGCATGTTGGTAAAAGTAACAGGAAAATAACACAAATCAAGTCAGTACTACATGAGAAGAGATTAAACACACCCCACACGAGTGGCATGACAAACAAACTCTTTCCGGTGGTTTCTATGTGCTATAGTTCTTTGAATAAAAGCAATAAATTCCACACATAAAAATGAGTATATAGAGAGGTTGTTTGATGTATACATTCAATCCACATATTTCAAGTGTTAATTTTGATGATCATAACTGAGAACTAATGAAAACCCAAAATTCAGTGTCTCATAAAATTGAATATTATGAATATGTTCTGTTTTTAAGACACTCGGTTCCACACATTTGAATTAACTAATGAACTCTAAACACACGCAAAGGTCTTTAAATGATCTCTCAATCTAGTTCTGTAGGCTACACAATTATTTGTCCAAAAAACGACCAGACACCTTGCCCAAGGAGGGCATGACACCAAAAGGTCATTTAAAAAAGGCTGGCTGTGTCCAAGCACAATAATAGATAGGTGAAGGGAAGGTGCTACGACTAATCCACGTCATGCCACGCTGCATTGCTGCAGTACTACAGGCAAAAGCAGCCCCAAGTAAGTATTGAGTGAGGAACATACTTATACTTGTCATGTTCATACTTTTCAGATTGCCGAGATTTCCAATCCTTTCTTTGTAACGGTCTTATGTTATATTCGTGTTTACTGAGAAATTGAATTTGGGTTTTTCATTAGTTGAAAACGATCTGTATTAATGGGGCATAAATGCATAGCAACAGGCAGATCATTACACAATCGTCCTCCTCCTCCACTGTAACACATTTAACACACTGTTGTGATTTAACACATCGGTTAGACACGATGAGATGAATGGGATATTTCTTCATGACATCAGGCAGAAGAATTGTGATGATAAAACATTTTAACCTTCAGTGTTCCTCATTTTCAGAGCCAACCACCAATAACATCTTAAACAACAACGTCAACGGAACATTCTGTCAAGATCCGTATGATCTACCAAAGAATAGTCACATTCCTTGTCATTATGACCTGTTACCCGCCAGGGATAGCACCCCCCAACCCGACCAGCACACGGACAACAACTGAACACACCTCTGACCTATGTCCACTGCACTTACAGAAACATTTGTCAGAAAGGCTGGACATTCCCTCAATTAAATCATTCCATTCATTCCTCTACATAACTTCTAACACAAATACAATCACAAATGATACAGTCCAGCGTTATTATCACCAGTAGAAAGGCTTTTTAAGAACACACACTACAATATATCAAATACATGTCCTCTTATTTTGTCAAGGGTTGGACAGGAATGAATCTTTATCTTACAGGTTTACCAAAGGTGAATGTTCTTCTTGTATTTAAGTAGACAGGCTTTCAGAAGCTAGAGATGACTTTAATTCTCGAATGACTTGATGTAGTTTAGTGAGCTGAAGCTGGACTTTTGCAGAGACGGATATGAAGTTGTGTGATGTAATGTGTAAGTCAGTTTAATATGAAAATCTCTCTCATATAAAATCATGTGTTTGAAATCTTAAAGCACTGAACTCTGAAAGTGTACATAGTGTCATTCCAATGACATTCATATTATTCTTAAAATGTAACATTCCTAAAACCTGCAGTATTTTTAAAGATATTTAGTAAAGATTACAGTTCTTTACTGACATAAACCTATTATAGTGTTTATCCTTTCTTTTCTTAGGATCATTTTTAAAAAGAAAATGATGAATAAAACAGATTTCTGTGTGTATGAGTGTTAATGTATCTTACAGTCAGTATTGTTACTTTGTTTTGTTCATAAGAAATAAGGTTGCGCAGCTGTTGTCATTTACCAAAGAGCATCAGAACAGTTGGTTTTGTACCTTTTTTCCACTCATTTTGAATGTTGTATTATACTTATTTCATATTTTTAACTGAAATACAGTGTAATGTATATACAATTGAGCTTTACAATAAAATGATACAATGTGTCAAGTTGACAATAGATATGGAGGGTTTTTTTTTCTATTGAAGGAAGTATGAAATGAAGAAATATTTTCTTTAAGTAACTACAAATTTGTTCCCAACTATTAAACCTTCCTCTGATTAAATTCTTCTTGTAGGAATCATACATATATTACACTGCATGGGGGTAATAACATACATCATTTTCTGTGATTCAACTCAACAAATCACTACCTTAAAAATGAAATAGGAAGAATTTTCTATTTTTATTTAACATTTTTAGAGAAGACTAATTAAAATCTGGGAGAACTTTCATTCCTAGAGGCACCAGAGCAAGAGTTTGAAATGCAGAAAACAAACAGAGGTTGTGGAAGCTGAAATAAATAAGAGCACATGTGTTATAATAAAGGTCTTTACTTCTCTGCTGGTCAAAGGCACGGCAATCATAAATCATCCAAAGTTCTTCTGGAGAAACTTTACAAACATACGAAGATGCATTCAAGGCAAATGTTCTGTTTAGGGGGTTAGAAATATTCCTCAAGTGTTGAGTGTATGACTGCTCCAGAAAAGGTCAGAGGTCATCCTTAGGTCAATGCATGTCCTGTGTCACTCTCACCAAACAACAAAACACACTGCTGTGTGTAAATATACTGTTCAATTAACAAACAATCATGACAGTCTATAAAGGAAAATCCCAAACCCTAAAAGATGTGATCGCACTGTTTTCAAAAAAAGGTTAATGAACATTCTTTAAAATCTCCAAGTAGAAAAAAGACATTTACATTTGAGTAAGATGTAAACATGCATTAGGCATTATATGTGTTCTCAATGTCACATTCACACATCATACAGAGTCGGCTAAAGAAAAAGTAATATCAAACTAATCCCATAATAATCAAAGCTAAAACTATGATCTAAACAATAATTTAAAATATATGATGATGACCCTTGTAACCTAGTTGATATGAAAACTGAAACAGTGAACTCCTTGTCTACTGATGGACAACTTCTGTTGTTGACATGTCGAGTCAGTTCTGGTATGTGTGGATGGAATCAGACTTCAGGTGCTTTGTGGGTAACAGTAGTCCTGACACACGTCGTCACGGTCAGAGTGTTCTGAAGGGCAGCCGCTGTTTGTACATGCCAGCTAAAGCTTTAGCAGCAGAATATATCATCTGTCTACGTGACATGCCCGTGAAGACCTGATGCCAGTCTGAACGTGGGACGTTTGGCACATTTCTCTCTAAAACCTCACCGACCGTCACCATCAAACCAGACCAGCGCAAATTGTAGTCTGGAGGAGTGAGGGATTGAGCCTACACACACACGTTGACAGTTATGTCATCTGTTGATGTCATATCACGATTCAACAGAAATATATGATATTGACACATCTGGACGAGTGTTTACCTGTTGAACATGTTCCAGAGCTACTGGTGTCGCCTGAGTGAATGTTTCAATGTGAACTCCATTACCAGGGTCATCTAAGATCAGACAGCCGATGTCAAACCACCTGAGCACACACACACACACAATTGCACAATTTGCTCAGTGTAAACACTCAAGTGTGGATATTTTGTAAAGCTCATGATATTGTTTTTCAATTTATACATGAGAGCATTTTCCTCTTCTAATGGAACCTCAACAATACACAACCTATTTCATTCATCTGGTCATGTATACAATTTTTTAAAGTTAACAACAGGACTAAACTTACTTGTCAGGAAAAAGTTCAGCGATGAAGTTTTCCACGGAGACCACAGGCTGTTTCTCGTGAATAATCGTTGTTCTCCGCAGACTGTCAATGCGCTCCTGAGCTCCCTACAACCACACAGAATCAGATGAGCTCAATTCTTCTGAACTAATGTTTATTCTGTAATACAGTGTCCTGGAGACCTGATCACAAATGTTCTGTTCATTACAAATATGAATCGCGAAACATGGATGAATAAAGATATTTTCACATATTTTCTCATGTGTTATAATCTAGTAAAGTTGGTGTTCAGAAACAGTCAGACACATGAGCTGTAGAGGTCAGAGGTCACCTTCACTCCTGCAGCGTATCCCACAGGCTGAGGGGCGATATTAGACTGTCCGGCCTCTCCCGTTACCATAGCCAAACCGAACACCTCTTGAAACGCATCCCGCACTGCTGCCACCTTCACTTCCTTATCTGAAGTCACCACGATGTCCACATCACCACCGGACTCTGACACAGACACACAAAGCAAAAAATCACGTTGACAACACAAGATCTGCCATTTCATGATGTCACAAAATAATACACGAACGCAAGATCTGTACTTACTGATGTAAGGAGCCATTCCAGGATCCAGTGTGGTTATCATGGACTCAACCGAGTGTTTGGTTTTATCCAGAACCGTCTTCACCATAGGATTTCCAGCTACACCCTGACAACACCACAATATGAGACGACACCGGATTGTGTGTCAGTGTTGTGATGATGATTGTGTTGTGAGTGTTACGGTGATGATTGTGTGTCAGTGTTACGGTGATGATTGTGTGTCAGTGTTACGGTGATGATTGTGTGTCAGTGTTGTGATGATGATTGTGTTTTGAGTGTTGTGAGTCAGTGCTGTGATGATGATTGTGTTGTGTTGTGGGTGTTGTGAGTCAGTGTTACGGTAATGATTTTGTGTCAGTGTAACACTGTTGATTGTGTGTCAGTGTTGCGATGATGATTGTGTTGTGAGTGTTGTGAGTCAGTGTTACGGTGATGATTGTGTGTCAGTGTTGCGATGATGATTGTGTTTTGAGTGTTGTGAGTCAGTGCTGTGATGATGATTGTGTTGTGTTGTGAGTGTTGTGAGTCAGTGTTACGGTAATGATTGTGTGTCAGTGTAACATTGTTGATTGTGTGTCAGTGTTGCGATGATGATTGTGTGTCAGTGTTACAATGATGATTGTGTGTCAGTGTTGCGATGATGATTGTGTTTTGAGTGTTGTGAGTCAGTGCTGTGATGATGATTGTGTTGTGTGGTGAGTGTTGTGAGTCAGTGTTACGGTAATGATTGTGTGTCAGTGAAACATTGTTGATTGTGTGTCAGTGTTGCGATGATGATTGTGTGTCAGTGTTGCGATGATGATTGTGTGTCAGTGTTGTCAGTACCTTGATGAAGCCCCATAATCCTCCAGCGGAGCTGCTGTCTGGAGTCACTCTGGGGTCGTCAGTGTCCTCAGGAAATGTGATGGGAGAAGTGACGTCTAAGCTTCCAGACACGGGTTGCTGCATCATGGGATTGTTCACCATGCCTAGAGAAAAACAATCGGGCAATTCCAGCATTATGGACGTGACATAAATCCTCTCAGAACATGTATTTATGCGTCTTTCATGTTCACGCAACTGCACAGCAGCACACTCATATCAGTTTTACATGTGTAATGAAATGTGTTGGAGGGGTACCGGGTATGGGCGAGGCACTGGAGAAACTAGGCATCAACGGTGTCTGAGGGGTACGCCCGGCGTGGCCACGGGTGATGTCATATCCTGCACTCATGGAGAAGCCTGCGGTGGGTGGAGCAATGAGGGCAGAGCCGGGCGGTGCAGCTGGGCCGAGTGGCGGGACAGCAGAGGGCGATGAAAAAGGTGCCATGGGACTGCTATACTGAGTGCTCATGGGAGGAGGAGGCGTGACTGAGCCAAAAGGAAGAGGTGGAGCAGACGAATGCATGGGCGGCAGAGTGGAGGTCATGGCATCTGGTGGAAGAGGGCTGGAAAAAGCTCCCGGGGCAAAACTAGAGATGCTAGTGGGACCGAGGTGTGTCGTCAGAGGACTAGAAATCCCTAAACACAACAAGATTTAGCCAGATGAAACAACATTCAGGAATGTGCTTAAAGTGATGACAGCAGAAGTGGATGTGATGTCACCTGTGGTGGGCGGTGGGGAGCTGATGGTCACTGTAGAGGGTGGTGGAGGGGTGGCAGGTGGTGTGCTCTCAATTCCACTCTCTTCCATCATCTTCACTCAATACTTCCTGTATAGAATAGGAAATAAAAAATAACCTGTGATTTATTAGGAAATAGATCTGTATATTACGATGTGGATCTGGGTTGTGGGTTTGTGGCATATTTGTTTTATTTTTTATTTTTATTATTGTCTGTTGTACGACGGTCTGTTGTGTGATTGGTCTGTCGTGTGTGACTGGTCTGTCGTGTGTGACTGGTCTGTCGTGTGTGACTGGTCTGTCGTGTGTGACTGGTCTGTCGTGTGTGACTGGTCTGTCGTCAGTTGTGTGACTGGTCTGTCGTCAGTTGTGTGATGGTCTGTCGTCAGTTGTGTGATCGTCAGTTGTGTGATGGTCTGTTGTGTGATGGTCTGTTGTGTGATGGTCTGTCGTGTGTGACTGGTCTGTCGTGTGTGACTGGTCTGTCGTGTGTGACTGGTCTGTCGTGTGGGACTGGTCTGTCGTGTGTGACTGGTCTGTCGTGTGTGACTGGTCTGTCGTCAGTTGTGTGATGGTCTGTTGTGTGATGGTCTGTTGTGTGATGGTCTGTTGTGTGATGGTCTGTTGTGTGATGGTCTGTTGTGTGATGGTCTGTCGTGTGATGGTCTGTCGTGTGATGGTCTGTTGTGTGATGGTCTGTTGTGTGATGGTCTGTCGTGTGATGGTCTGTTGTGTGATGGTCTGTTGTCTGTTGTGTGATGGTCTGTCGTGTGATGGTCTGTCGTGTGATGGTCTGTCGTGTGATGGTCTGTCGTGTGATGGTCTGTCGTGTGATGGTCTGTCGTGTGATGGTCAGTTGTGTGATGGTCTGTTGTGTGATGGTCAGTTGTGTGATTTGTCTGTAGCTGTTGTACGACGGTGATTTGTCTGTCGTGTAGGGCTGAAATGATTAATCGACATTATCGACAACAAAAAATTGTCGACAAATATTGTTCTTGTCGAGTAATCGTTTGATCACGTGACCTAATGTAAGGACCTGCAGCATCATGATGTGACCGCCGCTGCGCTGTAGCGCTAGAGTGTATGCGGCCCTCCTGATACTCTTCCAGTAGAAGGACACAAAACTCCACACATGTTGTGTACAGTACATGCAAGGCGGAAGTTTCCTTTCACAGCAGCACAACCTGCAGCTGGAGCATCTAAAGAGGAAACATCCTGGAGCAGCAGAGAGGT
>CM065656.1:21896554-21904054 GCA_033220385.1 Triplophysa yarkandensis
CAGTGAACACACAGACACAGCAGTGAACACAGAGACAAAGTAGTGAACACACAGACACAGCAGTGAACACACAGACACAGCAGTGAACACACAGACACAGCAGTGAACACAGAGACACAGTAGTGAACACACAGACAAAGTAGTGAACACACAGACAAAGTAGTGAACGCACAGACACAGCACTGAACGCACAGACACAGCAGTGAACAGACAGACACAGCAGTGAACACACAGACACAGCAGTGAACACAGAGACAAAGTAGTGAACACAGAGACAAAGTAGTGAACACAGAGACAAAGTAGTGAACACACAGACAAAGTAGTGAACGCACAGACACAGTACTGAACACACAGACACAGCAGTGAACACACAGACACAGCAGTGAACACACAGACACAGCAGTGAACACACAGACAAAGTAGTGAACACACAGACAAAGTAGTGAACACACAGACACAGCAGTGAACACACAGACACAGCAGTGAACACACAGACACAGCATTGAACGCACAGACAAAGTAGTGAACGCACAGACACAGCAGTGAACACACAGACACAGTACTGAACACACAGACACAGCAGTGAACACACAGACAAAGTAGTGAACACACAGACAAAGCAGTGAACACACAGACACAGCAGTGAACACACAGACACAGCAGTGAACACACAGACACATCAGTGAACACACAGACACAGTACTGAACGCACAGACACAGCAGTGAACACACAGACACATCAGTGAACACACAGACACATCAGTGAACACACAGACACAGTACTGAACGCACAGACACAGCAGTGAACACACAGACACAGCAGTGAACACACAGACACAGCAGTGAACACACAGACACACTATTGAATGCACAGACAAAGTAGTGAACACACAGACACAGCAGTGAACACACAGACACAGCAGTGAACACACAGACACAGCAGTGAACACAGAGACAAAGTAGTGAACACACAGACACAGTACTGAACGCACAGACACAGCAGTGAACACATAGACACATCAGTGAACACACAGACACAGTACTGAACGCACAGACACAGCAGTGAACACACAGACACAGTACTGAACACACAGACACAGCAGTGAACACACAGACACACTATTGAATGCACAGACAAAGTAGTGAACACACAGACACAGCAGTGAACACACAGACACAGCAGTGAACACACAGACACAGCAGTGAACACACAGACACAGCAGTGAACACACAGACACAGCAGTGAACACACAGACAAAGTAGTGAACACACAGATACAGCAGTGAACACACAGACACAGCAGTTAACGCACAGACACAGTACTGAACGCACAGACACAGCAGTGAACACACAGACACAGTACTGAACACACAGACACAGCAGTGAACACACAGACACACTATTGAATGCACAGACAAAGTAGTGAACACACAGACACAGTACTGAACACACAGACACAGCAGTGAACACACAGACACAGCAGTGAACACACAGACAAAGCAGTGAACACAGAGACACAGTAGTGAACACACAGACACAGCAGTAAACACACAGACACAGCAGTGAACACACAGACACAGCAGTGAACACACAGACACAGCAGTGAACACACAGACACAGCAGTGAACACACAGACAAAGTACTGAACACACAGACACAGCAGTGAACGCACAGACACAGTACTGAACACACAGACACAGCAGTGAACACACAGACACAGCAGTGAACACACAGACACAGCAGTGAACACACAGACACAGTACTGAACGCACAGACACAGCAGTGAACACACAGACACAGCAGTGAACACACAGACACACTATTGAATGCACAGACAAAGTAGTGAACACACAGACACAGCAGTGAACACACAGACACAGTAGTGAACACACAGACACATCAGTGAACACACAGACACAGCAGTGAACACACAGACACAGTACTGAACACACAGACACAGCAGTGAACGCACAGACACACTATTGAATGCACAGACAAAGTAGTGAACACACAGACACAGCAGTGAACACACAGACACAGCAGTGAACACACAGACACAGCAGTGAACACAGAGACAAAGTAGTGAACACACAGACACAGCAGTGAACACACAGACACAGCAGTGAACACACAGACACAGCAGTGAACACACAGACAAAGTAGTGAACACACAGACAAAGTAGTGAACGCACAGACACAGCAGTGAACACACAGACACAGTACTTAACACACAGACACAGCAGTGAACACACAGACACAGTACTGAACACACAGACACAGCAGTGAACACACAGACAAAGTAGTGAACACACAGACAAAGTAGTGAACGCACAGACACAGCAGTGAACACACAGACACAGTACTGAACACACAGAAACAGCAGTGAACACACAGACACAGCAGTGAACACACAGACAAAGTAGTGAACACACAGACACAGCAGTGAACACACAGACACAGCAGTGAACACACAGACACAGCAGTGAACACACAGACACAGCAGTAAACACACAGAAAAAGCAGTGAACACAGAGACACAGTAGTGAACACACAGACAAAGTAGTGAACGCACAGACAAAGTAGTGAACGCACAGACACAGCAGTGAACGCACAGACACAGTACTGAACACACAGACACAGCAGTGAACACACAGACAAAGTAGTGAACACACAGACAAAGCAGTGAACACACAGACACAGCAGTGAACACACAGACACAGCAGTGAACACACAGACACAGCAGTGAACACACAGACAAAGTAGTGAACACACAGACACAGCAGTGAACACACAGACACAGCAGTGAACACACAGACACAGCAGTAAACACACAGACAAAGCAGTGAACACAGAGACACAGTAGTGAACGCACAGACAAAGTAGTGAACGCACAGACAAAGTAGTGAACGCACAGACACAGCAGTGAACACACAGACACAGTACTGAACACACAGACACAGCAGTGAACACACAGACAAAGCAGTGAACACACAGACAAAGCAGTGAACACACAGACACAGCAGTGAACACACAGACACAGCAGTGAACACACAGACACATCAGTGAACACACAGACACAGTACTGAACGCACAGACACAGCAGTGAACACACAGACACATCAGTGAACACACAGACACATCAGTGAACACACAGACACAGTACTGAACGCACAGACACAGCAGTGAACACACAGACACAGCAGTGAACACACAGAAACAGCAGTGAACACACAGACACACTATTGAATGCACAGACAAAGTAGTGAACACACAGACACAGCAGTGAACACACAGACACAGCAGTGAACACACAGACACAGCAGTGAACACAGAGACAAAGTAGTGAACACACAGACACAGCAGTGAACACACAGACACATCAGTGAACACACAGACACATCAGTGAACGCACAGACACAGTACTGAACGCACAGACACAGCAGTGAACACAGACACAGCAGTGAACACACAGACACACTATTGAATGCACAGACAAAGTAGTGAACACACAGACACAGCAGTGAACACACAGACACAGTAGTGAACACACAGACACATCAGTGAACACACAGACACAGCAGTGAACACACAGACACAGCAGTGAACACACAGACACATCAGTGAACACACAGACACAGCAGTGAACACACAGACACAGCAGTGAACACACAGACACAGCAGTGAACACACAGACACATCAGTGAACACACAGACACAGCAGTGAACACACAGACACAGCAGTGAACACACAGACACAGCAGTGAACACACAGACACAGCAGTGAACACACAGACACAGCAGTGAACGCATAGACACATCAGTGAACACACAGACACAGTACTGAACGCACAGACACAGCAGTGAACACACAGACACAGTACTGAACACACAGACACAGCAGTGAACACACAGACACACTATTGAATGCACAGACAAAGTAGTGAACACACAGACACAGCAGTGAACACACAGACACAGCAGTGAACACACAGACACAGTAGTGAACACACAGACACAGCAGTGAACACACAGACACAGCAGTGAACACACAGACACAGCAGTGAACACACAGACAAAGTAGTGAACACACAGACACAGCAGTGAACACACAGACACAGCAGTGAACGCACAGACACAGTACTGAACGCACAGACACAGCAGTGAACACACAGACACAGTACTGAACACACAGACACAGCAGTGAACACACAGACACACTATTGAATGCACAGACAAAGTAGTGAACACACAGACACAGTACTGAACACACAGACACAGCAGTGAACACACAGACACACTATTGAATGCACAGACAAAGTAGTGAACACACAGACACAGCAGTGAACACACAGACACATCAGTGAACACACAGACACAGTACTGAACACACAGACACAGCAGTGAACACACAGACAAAGCAGTGAACACAGAGACACAGTAGTGAACACACAGACAAAGTAGTGAACACACAGACACAGCAGTGAACACACAGACACAGCAGTGAACACACAGACACAGCAGTGAACACACAGACACAGCAGTGAACACACAGACAAAGTAGTGAACACACAGACACACTATTGAATGCACAGACAAAGTAGTGAACACACAGACACAGCAGTGAACGCACAGACACAGTACTGAACACACAGACACAGCAGTGAATGCACAGACACAGTACTGAACACACAGACACAGCAGTGAACACACAGACACAGCTGTGAACACACAGACACAGTAGTGAACACACAGACAAAGTAGTGAACACACAGACACAGCAGTGAACACACAGACACAGCTGTGAACACACAGACACAGCAGTGAACACACAGACAAAGTAGTGAACACACAGACACAGCAGTGAACACACAGACAAAGTAGTGAACACACAGACACAGCAGTGAACACACAGACAAAGTAGTGAACACACAGACACAGCAGTGAACACACAGACACAGTAGTGAACACACAGACACAGCAGTGAACGCACAGACACAGTACTGAACACACAGACACAGCAGTGAACACACAGACACAGCTGTGAACACACACCAGGAGCAGTGTGCAGACACTTACGCTTAATGATTACTATTTTATTTACTCGTTTGTAAATGTTAATCTTAGAATGTTCTCAAGATGTTCTATTTTGTATTATTTTAAAAAATACTTGTCAAGTTTTTGTCTGTTCTTCACTTCTTGTGTGTGAACAATAATTCTATAATAAAAAAGTGATCCAGCCTCTCGAGGACATACGGTAATGTCTGTCACACGTGATTCTGTGAAGAAGAATCCAGAATGGCGAATCTGTCAGATTGTAACATCTCACCTCTGATCTGAAGGCGAGTTTGACATGAATGACACATGACGTCAGTGTTGTTGTTTATTATGATGTGTGATCCTGTAATGATGGAGATCTTCTTTTATCTCTTTCAGTTCATGATGGGATGTCATGCTTTAGGAAGATCTTATGTTTTATTGTGTTTAAATCACCAATGGCCAATGATGTTTGCTGTCATGAGATGGGCGGAGTTTATCCTGAGACTCGTTTTTGTGAATGAGCTTGTGTGTGTGTGTGTGTGTGTGTGTGTGTGTGTGTTCGCGCGCGCGTGTGTGTGTGTGTGTGTGTGTGTCTGTCTGTCTGTCTGTCTGTCTGTCTGTCTGTCTGTGTGTGTGTGTGTGTGTCTGTCTGTCTGTCTGTCTGTCTGTCTGTCTGTCTCTGTCTGTCTGTCTGTCTGTCTGTCTGTCTGTCTGTCTGTCTGTCTGTGTCTGTCTGTCTGTCTGTCTGTCTGTCTGTCTGTGTGTGCGTGCGTGCGTGCGTGTCTGTGTGTGTGTGTGTGTGTTCGCGCGCGCGCGTGCGTGCGTGCCTGTCTGTCTGTCTGTCTGTCTGTCTGTCTGTCTGTCTGTGTCTGTCTGTCTGTCTGTCTGTCTGTCTGTCTGTCTGTCTGTCTGTCTGTCTGTGTCTGTCTGTGTCTGTCTGTGTCTGTCTGTCTGTCTGTCTGTCTGTCTGTCTGTCTGTGTCTGTCTGTCTGTCTGTCTGTCTGTCTGTCTCTCTGTCTGTCTGTCTGTCTGTGTGTGCGTGCGTGCGTGCGTGCGTGTCTGTGTGTCTGTGTGTGTGTGTGTGTCTGTCTGTCTGTCTGTCTGTCTGTCTGTCTGTCTGTCTGTGTGTGTGTGTGTGTGTGTGTGTGTGTGTGTGTGTGTGTGTGTGTGTGTGTGTGTGTGTGTGTGTGTGTGTGTGTGTGTGTGTGTGTGTCTTCGGATGAGATGCGCTGGATGCGACACATAAATGAAAATGAATGGTGTTTTTCCGGAAGTGTTTATTTTCTATTTGAAAAGTTTTAGTCTTGGTTTGTTAGAGCAGGATGGTGGACATTACATCATGTTTGTGAAGAGGACTTCTCTCCTCTGGGTTTTGTTTAATGCAAAGGTTCTGATTATGTCAATCGACTCATGTTGTATGTGATGATATTTGAAGGACTTTGCTAAAGTTTTTAGTTCACTTTGTAATAGTCAATAGTCAGTTCTGGCTGGATGTTGTGAGAGACAGACGATCTCTGGGAGAAAGACAGATGGCCATCAACATGTAGTTGAAGGAAGTTCATTTATTCTCTTCATGTGAAGAGTTTATTCTTAATTTTGTATAACAATCACCAAGAACATGAACATCTACTGTTACAGAGAACCCTAACCTTTGTCAGCACCATTAAATACATGACTTCCCAGAGTCGAACATGGGCTTGACATTAACATGTTTTTCCTTTTGTGTGTTAGGTGTTCACACTTTGTGTTTTGGGAAATGCAGAAGTCAAATCTTCTGACTTTTGGCCAGGATTCACTTTATGATCAAATGTGCTTTTTGACAGGTCAACAATAGAATTGATATATTTGTATTGGGCGACTTTTAGTGTTTTGTTAATGTTGTTTTACTGGATCTCTGGACTGTCTGCTGTACTCGTCCAGTTGAGCTATAAGATTGTTCCAGGATGTATTGTGAGAGTTTCAGAACATTTGGATACATGTGACATAACTGTATGCAAAATGTGGGCTGTTTAACAATTATTTGCAACATATAGTTTAAATAATTAAAGTTATTGTTTAAATAAAATATTTTGGTGTGCTTTGAATAGTAATTTAGTTTATATAAATTGACAAACATGTTTATATACTTTAAAACATTTTTTTATATGACTATATACTCGTTTGTCTCTCGGCAAAGGCCGTCGCATCTTTTCCTTCACCCTCCCTCATCACCCAACTTCTCGCCTTGTGCAGTTCTTCTATTTCTGAGACTCTATGACCTGCTCTCGAAACAGAAAAGGAATTATGGATTTGATCAACTGGTCTCTGAATGCAATTGACACCATCTTCTGGACAAGAAGCCTGGGTTCGGGGAAACCCAACTGTCCTGCAGGAACACTTGCAGCTGGATACATGATGAACGGGTGGGAGAATGGTGCATCGTGTGCCTGGGTGATTCTGTCCCTGGAGAATGTTGAAGATAGT
>CM065656.1:21909054-21934054 GCA_033220385.1 Triplophysa yarkandensis
AGTTGAAATCAAAGAGTAATGCAAAAACTTGAGTTGTAGATATAATACTCATCCCAGAAATATGAATACCAAAGTGTTCAATTTGTTTAATCAATGAACAGTTTGATTGTTCCCTCTGATCCACAAAATAACTTCCTAAGAAGATAAGGATATCACATCATAAAGTTTATTTGTTGTGAACAGGTGCAGTGGCCAGCACAGAGGTGAAGATGCGTCTGCAGGAGTTTGTGTTGAATAAGAAGAAAGCACACGTTCAACGCACTCTAAACCAATGCATCTCCAACAATCCACGCTACTGGTGCAGGTCAGAACCCATCCCACACATAGCTGTTTATTCCCTTGAGTTTCTTTTCTTTCTCTTTACTTTCTTGATTCTTAAAAATGTGAGAGATGTGTTTGTAAAAACTCATCAAGTGAGGATATGATACAGATCAATCAGTGGGTCAGTCGTGGCCTGATGGTTCGGGTCTTGGACTCGTGATCCGAAGGTTGCTGGTTTGAGACTCTGAACCAGCGGGAATACCACGACTGAGGTGAGTATCTTGAGCAAGGCACCGTCCCCCCCACTGCTTCCCGGGCTCCGTAGCTGCCCACTGCTCCGGGTGTGTGTTCACAGTATGTGTGTGTTCACTTACTGGATGGGTTAAATGCAGAGCACAAATTCCAAGTATGGAACACCATACTTGGCAACATGTCACGTCACTTCACTTCACTACAGTGTGTGCCATGACCTTCACCTCAATCGTTTGTCTTCTCTTCTGGTCTCAGCAGGAAAACTCAGTACCGCTCTTTAGATCAGAGTTCTCCACCTGAGAGCACCCTTAGCACCTTCAATCATCCTGCTGTCTATGACTCAAAAGATGACTTTCCACTTCGTAAAACAGGTGCTGCTTGCTTTTCAACTTTGTTTAAAATGGTGAATGAATGAACAATCGAACATGCTTAGTTTGTCAATCCAGTAACTTTCAGAAGAGTTTTGAGTGTGATTGATTGAACATTGCTTTACAAGAACAACCTTGCTTGCTCTACAGTTCTATGCACTCTACTGTATTCTAAGTCTCACTATGTGTGTACTTCATTTCTTGTGTAAAGTTGCTTTGAAACAAAATACACTGTCAAAAATGTGCTATACAGTTCAAGCAGAGAAGTTAAAGTTCTATGACTTCTAAGACTTCACAGTTATCAGAAAGAGCCTCATCATGCTCCAAGCATCTCCTCCAGTGTTAATTTCAAAAACAAAAACAGTATTTGAATGTTTATTAGTCTAGTCAATTGCGTTCTGAATCAAATGTTCCAGTTTCTGTCCGTAGCATCTGAACCAAACCTGAAGTTGCGATCTCGTCTGAAGCAAAAAGTAACGGAGCGGAAATGCAGTCCGTTACTACGACGGAAAGGTGGTCACATTAATGAGTTGAAGAAGTGCTCTCTGGATCTGGCAGGTGCCTTTTGGGTTATTTTTCACTGATCCATCAATTGTCAACACACAACGTTGTGTTTACAACCTTGTGTTTTTTGATGACCAATAGACTCGGCATGTAACAGCGCCCCTGGATCTGGGCCAAGCTCCCCTAACAACAGCTCGCGGGGAAACCTGTGTGAGAATGGTGTTGGCGCGGCCGTCTCCAGCGAGGTAAGATGGTTTTGAGCATGTCTGTGATGTTCTCTAAAGGACAAACATAAGGTCGGCGTGTGGACAAATGCTTATGTTTGCTGCAGTCATCTTTAGGTCAGACGTTAGCTGCTTGTGATGGATCTCTGTTTATGTCTCCATCTTTACCCAACATCGCCCTGGGCCTGCCCTCCTCCGCTGTCAACAGTGTGAGTATACAATCTTCATCAAGATTTCTCTTATATCTGAGTAATGTTAAGACTTTTGGTTAGATATAAATACCTTTTTTGTGTCCTAAATCAAATGCTTTTTATGAAATATATGCATGCGTTACTTCCTCATTTAATAGGAAAAATCCTCGTCAGTTTCCAGTTGGGGAGACTTAAAGCAGAGAGAAACGAGAAGCTGAGAAATAAGCCGCAACCCTTAATATTTAGCAGATGCTGTACAGTATACTGAGGCACAAAGCATTGATATATAGAAGTGCTATTCTACCATATGAAATTTATATTTATTTAGACATTTTTCTACTGTAGTAGTGTTTTCTACAACTAGACATTGAGAAGAGTTCTTAGATTAATCATATAAGTCATGCGTGCATAGAGCCTGTGGTGATGCTTTTTAACCATTTTTATTTCTCTACCCAGAAGGACAGTGAAATTTTGTCAGTGACTTCTCCATTCCTGGCCTCTTCTCACACTGCAAACTCCCATACTACACTGCTGCAGCACATGGTTGTTCTGGAGCAGACTGCTCCACCAAGCCCTTTAGCTATTGGTGAGTTTCAGATTCAATTTATATTTGGTCTATGTGTTGCCTCAGACTAGAGAAGGCTGGACCAAATATTAATTCAATTCAATTCAATTCACTTTTATTGTCACATCACCACGGCACATGTGCCCTGGTGAGTGAAATTCTTGGGAGATTTCTCCAGAAAAATTGCAGTACAGTTAACATATTACATGTAGCATATAATACAGACTACAACAAAGACAGTGTGACATTTCAGTCTACTATTGGATAAACACAGTCGAAAAATGTCTACACAGTGTGTACATACATACATTGAGCACTAGACATTAAACACTAAACACAGAGTGTGCACGTTCAGCATAATGAAAACAATATATGTGCATAAAAATATGTTAAGGTGCAGCAGAGTGAATGAAATCTGAATACAGTAAATAATTGTGCATAGGATGAAGGTAGACTGTTGTATAAAGTGCAGTGTGTAGATATTGTCCAGTGTTAAACTTTAGAGTTAAAGAGCAGTGTGTGACATATTGTATATGGGAGTGTGCTGCGGGTGTATCAGTTCTGACTGTTCATGAGTCGGATAGCCTGAGGGAAAAAGCTATCCCTTATTCGACTAGTGTGGGAGCAGATGCTGGGGAGACGTCTTCCTGAGGGCAGCATAGAGAGCAGTCTGTGAGATAGGTGGCTGGAGTCCCTGATGATCTTGAAACTGCTTACCCGCTCCACAGGTGTCTTATCGATAGTGAGTGGTGTGTGTTCTTTGCTCTGTCTCTCTGTCTACCACCAGCTCCTTGGTCTTGTCAGTGTTGAGTGAGAGGTGGTTCTCCTGACACCATTTAGTCAGGGTGCTCACCTCCTCTCTGTAGGCCCTCTCATTGTTGTCGGTGATCAGGCCTTTGACGGTTGTGTCTTCTGCAGTTGACAATGACATTGGAGCTGTGTGTGGCTGTACAGTCGTGTGTGTACAGGGAATACAGGAGTGGGCTGAGAACACAGCCCTGAGGAGCACCAGTGTTGAGGGTCAGCGGGGATGATGTGTTGTTACCCATTCTGACCACCTGACTTCTGCCTGTCAGGAAGTCCAGGATCCAGCTGCACAGAGATCTGTTTACAATGGTTTACAGATTCACTTGTTCGTGCGAGCGCTGCCCAGTCAGGGGTTTCTTCAGTTTATTAGATCAGAGTTCCGTACTGAGACCGATGGGAGGTGTAAGTAATGGAACGCGGTGTGCATGCCTCATTCCCAGTGTCATGGGAAAATTGGGATGCTCATAACAGGAACAGGGAAGTGAAACAATAAAGCCCCCCAGGGTGTTCACCCACGCATGTACTGATGTTTTAGGGGGTTTTCAGAAATTGAAATTAGTTTCATGATACAGTGTTAATGTCGATTGTTGCAGGTGTTGCACCCGTTTCGCTGCAGTTTCGTCTGCAGAAACTGCAACAGCACAGGCCGCTGGGTCGTACGCAGTCCGCTCCTCTTCCACAGAGCTCTCAGGGTCTCCAACAGCTGGTGATTCAACTGCAACACCAACAGTTCTTAGAGAAACACAAGCAGCATTTTCAACATCTCCATATCAACAAGGTCAGATATTTTGTCGCCTGATGACCGCATGTACTATATTGACACAAGGAACAGAGTGGTGTGTGCTTTGCTTTTCATGCAATTGTGACAGAGAATGGCTTAGTGTTTGTTTGAGGTTAACATACAGCGATAAATGAGGGGATAAATGAGGGGCATGAGCATGTCTACCGTATGGTTTCTTTAAGAAGATTACTGATGTGATGATTTCAACACAGAACACTGAAACTGGAAAGCATAAAGCAGAAGGAACAGATGAAGTTGAGTGATGTCAATGATTATTTTAGTGTTAATCTGTGTTCGATTTGATTCTTCAACATGAAAACTGTTATAATTGTGTTCTTCATTGTGTTCAGCATTTTTCTAAAGCTCATCTGTCGCTGTATAAATAGCTTGCTCAAAGACACTGTCAAGATAAGTTTGAATAAAAATATCTGCCAAATGCATAAAGGTTCATGCAAATGACTTCTTGTTGATTCTGGTTTAGAGGTGTTATTTGAAAATGCACAAGAGTGAACTCATAAAAGGACTAATAAAATATGTTTAGTGTGTTCAGATTAGCAGCTGTAACCACAGGATTTAATAAAACTTAACTTATTCCCTCTGTCTGTTCACTAGATGTTGAGCAAACCATCCGAGCGGCAGCATCAGAGTCATCCAGAGGAGACAGAGGAAGATTTAGTGGATCAACAGGACTCAGAAACACAAACTCTTCCCATGAGTCTCAGTGTTAAACAGGAAGCTTCTAATCTTACAGATGAACAAGCCCAGGAGGAACAACAGGTGCTCTTCAAACAGGTGAGAGAGAAAAAGAGACGTGACAAAGATCAGACAGAAATGAGAGAGAATGATTCAAGAAATGAGAGAGAATGATTCACTGGGTAAACAACAGAATCTTACGGTTCATGTCAAAAACAATAAAAGATTTGTGTGTATGTGAGAGTAGCAGGCTCTTCTCTTGGAGCAGCAGAGGATTTATCAGCTCAGAAACTATCAGGCATCACTGGAGGCAGCTGGTTTGTCAATCACTTACACAGGGCAGCGCCCACTCACCATGGCCCAATCATCACCTGCTTCTCCTTCCTTTATCAGCGTACAGGAACAACCTTCAAAAATGAATTTTACCACAGGTACATCACAGGCTGCTTTTTTTCCTGCCGGTCGCTCTGTTCTCTGCTGTGTGTATGATGTGTGTTTATGTCTTTGTGCGCTCTCTGTAGGTCTGGTGTATGATTCTCTAATGCAAAAACACCAGTGCATGTGTGGCAACACCAACACGCACCCTGAACATGCTGGCCGAATCCAAAGCATCTGGTCTCGCCTTCAGGAGACCGGACTGCGCAGTCGCTGTGAGGTCTGAAGATTTCACCTTTACTGTACATACAACTTTAGTGTGCTTTCCACGTGTGATGTGAGTCTGACCTCCTTTCATCTTTTAGTGTATTCGTGGAAGAAAAGCCACATTAGAAGAGGTGCAGACTGTTCATTCTGAAACTCATGTCATACTGTACGGTACCAACTCGTTACGACAAAAACTGGATAGTGAGAAAGGTATTGCAGATCAACACACTGAAGCATTTTGATAGTGTTGTAGTGTTGCATAGAATGTAAATAAATGTGCACTTATTTCTCTCAGATTGGGTCGTATCCACATTCGTCAGGTTGCCATGTGGAGGTATTGGGGTGAGTGTAAAGACTTGATGAATTGTTTACATCAATGTGCGAAGAGTAAATCTCTTGTGCGTTGGCAGGTGGACAGTGACACTATTTGGAATGAAGTTCACTCAGCGAGTGCAGCACGTCTGGCCGTCGGCTCTGTGGTTGAACTTGTCTTTAAGGTTGCCACAGGAGAGCTTAAGGTTTATTTCCCTTGTTGACAGTTTTATTTCTCATATCTTTTAATTTGTTAAAAGTGTGATTATCAAATGTAGAGCTGTGTAGATATTTTGTCTTTGCAGAACGGCTTTGCTGTGGTTCGACCTCCAGGACATCACGCAGAGGAGAGCACACCTATGTAAAACGCTGTGTGTGTGTGTGTGTGTGTGTGTGTGTGTGTGTGTGTGTGTGTGTGTGTGTGTGTGTGTGTGTGTGTGTGTGTGTGTGTGTGTGTGTGTGTGTGTGTGTGTGTGTGTGTGTGTGTGTGTGTGTGTGTGCATTCTTTTTACAAAAATGTGAAGCTGTTCCTCTTTCCAATCACAGGGGATTCTGCTACTTTAACTCTGTTGCTGTAGCAGCAAAACTCCTGCAACAAAGACTAAATCTCAACAGAATTCTTATTATTGATTGGGTGAGTTTATTTTTAAGAATTACTTTGTGGGATAGTGTTATTAAGTAAATAGCTTTTGCACCAGAGTTTTGCTTATTAAGTATTTTATTGGTATGGTTCACAGGATGTTCATCATGGCAATGGAACTCAACAAGCATTTTATGAAGATCCCAATGTTCTTTACATTTCACTTCATCGCTATGATGATGGGAATTTTTTCCCAGGCAGCGGTGCTCCTGAAGAGGTCATTTCCATGAGACTTTAATGAAGCAAATTGATGAATGTTTTGGTTTATTACAATCAAAACTTGTGTCAGCAGGTGGGCAGTGGACCGGGAGTGGGTTTTACTGTTAATATGGCGTTTACTGGTGGTCTTGATCCACCAATGGGTGATACAGAATACCTGGCTGCATTTAGGTAAAATCCAGGCTCCATCACATCTGTTCATCCTGTGCATTCAGTGTTACTCGGGTGTTTTTTATGTTGAAGCGCATGCGACTGAAGTAGTGTTGCTGTCACAAACACAAGTGCATGTTAGGGTGAGTACAGGGTTTAGACAGCAGCTATGTGAAGTGAAGTAGTTTTAAGAATTTAGCATAAGGCATTGACTTTGTGAAAAACTCTTCAAAAATCCTCACAGCTAGACTTTTAAAGATATTGAAGTTTGGGAAAACAATCTCAGGCAATATAAATTTAGACTACTTACTTAAACTACATGACACAGAGTTCTGAAAGAACTTCAGTCCGTGTTCTGTCTCGGTGCAAAATGTTTTCTGCTGACGTTGTTTGTGAATGTACCAATGTTTGCTTTTGTAGGACGGTGGTAATGCCGATCTCAAATGAGTTTGCACCAGATATAGTTCTAGTATCGGCAGGTTTTGATGCTGTGGATGGACACCCTCCACCGCTGGGAGGTTATAAACTGACCTCTAAATGTAGGCCCCACTATGAAATCAGTATTGATGTTTACATGAGCTCCTTGTGTACCACACAGTCAGTAATACCATGTCCAACGCTGTGACAGGTTTGGGTTACCTGACGAAACAGCTGATGGGATTGGCCGGGGGTCGTGTGGTTCTGGCTTTGGAGGGAGGTCATGAGCTCAAGGCCATATGTGATGCGTCAGAGGCATGTGTTTCTGCGCTGCTGGGGAATGAGGTGAAATTATTATCTATCCTCCTTTTCTACAACTTTCTATAGGCTCTATCCTGATAATGTTCCTTGTTAATTATAGATTTGTGATTTTATTGACATGTTTTGAACAGCTCGAGTCGCTTCCATATGAAGTTCTGATGCAGAGACCCAATAAGAATGCTGTGAGCTCCATAGAGAAAGTTCTAGAAACTCACAGTGAGTCATTATTGTTTTTTTTCCCAGATAAAAGAAGGAAGAGCAGCCACATTTTGACAGGCCTGAAACAACCAGGTGTTGCTCATTTGCAGATCAAACAAGACGGGACAGGTCAGCATCAATCATTCTGTTTGCAAATGAGCAACCCCTGTTTGTTATATCACAACAAGGCATTACATTTCTCTCAAACACCTTTATTTATACAGTTCCTCTGTGGTGGAACGAACGGCTAACCTCCAACCGAGGGGCAGCCGCAATCAATAATTCAATACCTGTCTGTTACCTGTCATGTTGTTCTCTATCTCTCACTTACTTGCTTTAGCGTTAATCTTCTAAATTACATGGCTGTGTAAACTATCAATATTGTTTATTTTATTTGATCAAATGTAATATGCTCTACTAATTGTAAGTTGTTTTGGAAAAATGAGTCTACTAAAATTATAATTGTAAAGATAAATGTTCTTGGTGTAATAAAAATCAACCTAAATGTACTTACATGAGTTTGCCTTAGCAAATAATAAAAGAATAATAAATAAAAGATAAAATAAAAATAAAATAAGAAAATAATAAAAGAATGCTGGGTACTCTCCAGTGAGAGATCACTGAAGTTGGTATTCTTTACTAAAGTGAGAGCACACCCCTTATCTGGGGTAGAGCTGGATGCATGGTATTTTACCCAACTCAAATGACCCCCCACACCCCAAAGATGCAATTAACACGGGACAGTAGCAAGGAGAGGGCATTAAATATCCCCCGCAAAACAGCCTAAGGCCTATGGGTAGTGGCCGTTGCTTGGAGTCGTAGCTGAGGCAAGGGATAGGGGTATTTGGCTCCTGTGGGAACCGGCCTGGTATCGCTGTCATACTGTAAAAACTCATACAAGAGCAACACTTCTGCGTCACTGTAGAATATGCATGTTATGTATAAGGTGTCAGTCGTGGTCTTGTGGTTAGAGAGTTGGACTTGTAGAGGTTGCAGGTAAGAATCCCTGGGTCAGCAGACAATTTCTGAAGTGTCCTTGAACAAAACATCTTACCCCTGTTTAATCTGAAGTGATGATTGACTACTGAATAATACTGTAAGTCTTTTTGGATAAATCATCTACCAAATGAATAAATATAAATGTAAAATATAAATAAATGTAAATGCTCCTGCGAGTGTTATACTGCTGCAACAGTGTTGAATGTATTAAAGTGTAAACGCTCTCGCGGGAGCGACACTGCTGCCACAATGTAGAAAATATACTATTGTAAACCCTTTTGCGAGAACGCATAACATGTACAGAGTTTTTGCTCTGTCTAAAAGCGTATGCATGAAAACGTGGATTTATAAGAATTAAACATTGAACAGAACATTGCGCAGGTCGACCTCGCTCAAATGCTCTAGCAGATGCTTTCATTGATGATTATGCTGCTGGTAGTGGATCCAACTGCCTCCCACTGGAAGGTTGGGTGACTTGGGGTTTGACTTTAACAGTGCTAAGAATGTGAGTGATTTGATGCGTCTAAATTTCTCCTTTCGATTGTTCTTTGGGCAAATCTTAAAATCTAGGAGTTGGGTTGCTATGAGACTGATTCCAGGGATAGCTTCTTATGGCAATCTTTTAAAGGGTTTATGCAGCCAAAGTTAATTAGAAAGGAAACAAAATACATATGATATATAGCATTGCTTAAAAAGCAGAAGTTAAATCGGTTTAGGTCAGCCAAATAACTGCAACCCTTGTTTGGGTAAGGTAATGGCTTGTCAATGTTGCGATAGCGTAGAAAATTATGTGGACTGTGAAGTTATAAGGTTTGATAAATCAAGTGTAGGCTGCAAGATTATTTTGCTTTATTCGTTATAATGGTCAAAAATAATGTTTTATAAGTAAGGCTTTTGGCAAGAGATTTGAAGCTGTATATATGTAAAATATCTGCCTAATTATGCTGTCTGAAAATATTTTAAACCTTATTTCGAGACTGGATGAAGCTTTTTGCTTAGGCTTGTCATTTATGTGTGTAACTATGACGATTTATGACCAAGTCTGAATTTAAGCATTTTTTTAGACTTGTTAGGGGTAAGAGTGGGAGTCTGTATGGCTGCCTTTATAAAGAAAGGAAATGTTTGTGTATATGTATAGCTATGGATTATAGTAGTTCACTTGAAGTGGCTGCTGTTTATCGAGTAGCATTAAGTGTTTTATAAGAAACTTTTAAGCTTTTTATAAGAAATATGATGGCTGAATACAGATACTGCCCGGCCAACTCAGAAACGATCGTAATACAGCTTCTAAGGATATATAATACAAGCGCTATGTTAAAACATCTATGTAGTAACATGGCAGCAGCAGGGGAATTTGGAAGGCAGCAACATGGAAGCAGCATGGTCATCAACATAGCAGCAGGGGCAGCTGCATGGCAGATGGGGCAGAAACCTGGCATCATGGGCTGTAGTATAGCAGGTGCATAACAGCAACGCAGTAGTAGGTGAAGCATTGGCAGCAATATAGCAGCAGGGGCAGCTGCGTAGTACATGGTAGCAGGGCCTGCAACAAGGGCAACATATAAAAAGGGGCAGAAACATAGCAGCAGGGCCAGCAACATGCCAGCAGGGCCAGCAACAAGGGCAACATATAAGAAGGGGCAGAAAAATATTAGCTGGAGCCGCTCATGTATGCAGCAAAAGGAAAATAGGATTGCACGATTATGACAAAACCCCTCATTTTTGCAAGTGTTGTTATTGACGATTAATATTACCTTGAAGTTTTGAAGTGTTTTATCTTAATGTAAAGCAGCTGCATCCTAAATTCTAAACATTCAAAATAAATTATATATTGTGACTTAAATCAGAAATGAGCATTTTTTAAAAGAGAAATTGAAATGACTGATATGTGGGGGTTATTCATTCACTCTGAGAATTTCTGGTTAGTCATGGTCTTGTGGTTAGAGAGTTGGACTTGTAAGGGGAAGGTTTTAGGTACGAATCCCAGTGTAAGCAGACTATGACTGAAGTGTCCTTAAGCAACACAGTTATTCGAAGTAATTTGCTTTGGATAAAAACTACTGCCAAATGAATAAATGTAAAATGTAAATAGAGAATCATTTAAATGATTCCTTACTAACGAGTCAAGGGATTCACAGAATAACTAATTAATCTGAATCGTTTGAAACAAGGATTCATTTCATAAGAATTACTCCTGTTTGCTGCTGAGAGAAAACAGATGTTGTCATTACTGTTAAAACGGACGAATAACAATCATTTATGCCATTTAATAACAAGTTTTTACAAAACTGACACCAAGCACTCATAGATTTATATGCTGACATTAGGAAACTCATCCTATTAAAGTGCTACAAAACTTTTCTGTCTTTTATCGGCTCAACAAAAAGGTTGTGAAGAGGAAGTAAAGCAGAAAGAGAGAATATCAGCGGGGGCAGCCTCCGGCTACAGTTTAGTTGTGGGCCTGGGGGCAGCGAACTGATTATGGTATTTGCAGAGTTATACTTACGGTAATGGAACGGCTTCTGGGGATGGAGGCTGGCATGGCAAAATGAAAAACTGTGGTCTAGAGCTCGGAGAGGGGTCAGTCGTGGTCTGGTAATAGAGGGTTTGACCTGTAAGCGGAAGGTTGCAGGTACGAATCCCAGGGTCAGCATGGGATGACTGAAGTGTCCCTGAGTAAGACACCTTAACCCTGTTTGCTCTGCAGTGATGATTGATTACTGCATAATCCTGTATGTCGCTTTGGATAAAAGCGTCTATATAAAAAACTGGAAATTGAAGAGGCATTGAAGTGGCAAGGTCTAGGGCCGAAAGAGTTCAGGGTTTTGGCCAGGCTTGCAGAAAGCCTGGTACTGCTGTCTGCCGACCGGACGTCTTCCACCACGAGTTTTGTTAGTAAATGAGAAGAGGCTTTGCTGTTCTAGCTTTCTTTTAACGGCTTTGCGCAGAGGACTGTCTTTGTTCTTGTCGGTACCGGTGATCAGGTGGATCATGCTGGAAGTATACTAACACACCAACCGTGACTACACACACACACACAAGCAAACACACACACAAACAGCAGTGAACACACACACAACAGTGAACACACATGCCTACCTTGAACCCACACCTGGAGCAGTGGGCAGCAATTTATGCTCAAGGTCACCCAAGTCATGGTATTGAACCCACAACCCTAGGGTTAGGAGTCAAACTCTCTAACAACTAGGCCGTGACTTCCCACAATTAGATTCCATGGCCTTGTCTTTACTTATAGGTGCTTCCTTAACTCAGCGTCGGGCTTTGTTCGTTTGTTTACTATTAGCGTGTCATGTGGTCTAGACACGTTGTTTATGTTAGCTTACACGATAGTTTCGTTTCACTTGTGTATTTCAGGACTTGGAGGCGTGTCCTGCTATTTTGAGACACGTGGTCAAACAGTTTTTAAGTTTGATCAACACTGCGGCAGCGGTTGCGACAGCCTGGTTGCGTAAAGACAGAAGAGTGTAAAGACCAGCGACTCTACCTGCGCGACTCCACCGAGCAGAGACACTGACAGGGCACTTGAATTTTACACTTTCCGTTTCAGTTTCCACATATGTTTGAGTCTAGCTCTAATCAAGCTGTTGTGTAGATCTTGTCTTTTATATTTCTTGTGTTTGGGAGGACACGTAGCAGTAATAACCTGCATTCTATTATTACTTCTACATCACACTCGTTTTCTATTCCCATTGGTTTATGGAACTGCCAATCCGCTGTTAAAAAAGCTGACTTTATTCATGCCATGGCTAAACACTCTGGTCTCTCTGTTCTAGCACTAACTGAAAGTTCGATCAAACCAAAGGACAGTGCAACACTGACTGCCCACTCTAATAACTACAGTTTTTCCCACAGCCCCCCCACATCTGGTAGACGTGGGGGAACCGGTCTGCTCTTCCCAAACGAACGGAGGTTCAAACAGATTGCACCCTTGTTTGACAAAACCCCTTCGAAACGCATTTGGTATCTTTTCCTCACCCTTTTCAGATATTTTTTGTAGTAATCTTTTGCCCCCCAGGTCAGCTTGGACAGTTCTTGGAAGAATTTGATATGCTCCTCTCATCTTTTTCTGAAGATGGATCCCCTCTCCTGGTACATAGAGATTTCAAAATCCTCCTTGAAAATCCTTAGCTGCTGACTTCAAAAACCTGATCGCATCATTTGACCTCAAGCAATTTTCCGGGCCGGCGACAAGTCTGGTAACCAACTTGATCTTATCTACACGTGCTACTGCTCTTCTCATCATAGTCAGGTAACCCCGCTGCATACATACAATAATTTCATTTCCACGTGTGATCTTGATCTGTCCGCACCAGACACAGCACTGCCTTCCTCACTTTTAACTTACTGACGCAACCTCCGCACGATCTCTCCTATCACCCTGTCATCTGCTGTCTCCTCTAAGCTCCCTACTCCTGACCAGTTCGCTTCACTAAACACTAACAGTGCCGTGGACTCCATTTGCTCCACACTAACTTCCTGTTTAGATAATCTGTGTCCACTTGTATTTCGACCAGCCCGTGCCACCCCCTCTGCTCTATGGCTATCTGATGTCCTTCGGGAACACAGGTCAAGGCTAAGGTCTGCTGAGAGAGAGTGGTGCAGATCGCACAATCCTACCTCTCTCTCTCTTTATCAGTCTCTTCTTTCTTCCTTCTCTGCTGAACTCACGTCGGCTAGGACCCAGTTCTTCCACGCTAAAATTATCAACTCTCCTGACTCTTGAACTCTCTTCAAAACGTTCTCGGCTCTTCTCTGTCCACCTTCCCCTCCTCCCTCCTCTGACTTGACGGCTGACGACTTGGCGTCTTGCTTCTTGAAGACAAAACGCAGCCATCACCTGCCAGTTCTCTATTCCGTCTTCTCTAGACCATGCTCTGACTCACGAGACCGTCTCCTTCTGTTCCTTCTCTCTGCTGAGGACGAAGTTGCCGATACCATCGCTTCTATCCATCCGATGACTTGCCCGCTGGATCCTATGCCCACCCCTCTCTTTCAGGCTATCTCTCCATCCGTCGCTCCGGCTATCAACCACATCATCAACTCGTCATTAAGCTCTGGCATGTTTCCTACAGCTTTCAAAGAAACTCGCATCAACCCGCTGTTAAAGAAACACACCCTGAATCCTGCACTCCTGAAGAACTACAGGCTGATATCTCTCATTCCTTTTGCTGGAAAAACCCTAGAGCATGTCATCTTTGACCAACACTTCTTCTTCCTCACACATAACAACCTCGTAGATAGCAACCAGTCAGGTTTCAAGAGTGGGCATTCCACAGAAACTGCTCTGCTTTCGGTAGTTGAAGAGCTTAGACTTGCAAGGACAACCTCTAAGTCATCCGTTCTCATCGTTTTGGAACTTTCTGCGGCTTTCGACACTGTCAACCATGGCATTCTTCTTTCGACACTCAAGACCAAGGGCATCTAACACACAGCACTCTTGTGGTTCCAGTCTTACCTCTCAGGCAGGTCCTTCAGGGTATCCTGGAGAGCTGAAGGCTCAGAATCGCAACATCTCAACATCGGTGTAACTTAGGGCTCAGTGCTTCGGCCGCTGCTCATCTCCATCTATATGACATCGTTGGTATCCGCCATTCAGAAGCATGGCTTTTCCTATCAAGGCTATGAGGATGATACACAGCGGCACTTAGCGTTCCACCCTGAAGACCAGACGGTATCGGCACGTGTCTCAGCATGGCTGAGTGACATTGCCTTCTATATGAAGGACCACCATCTATAACTGAATCTTGCTAAAACTGAACTTCTTGTCATCCCTGCTGACTTGAAGATCCGCCACAAACTCTCTTATCGACTAGGACCGTCCATCATAGAACCCTCATGGACAGGCAGTAGTAATACTGGGAGAAGTAATAGATAATCAACATACTTTTATGGATCATGTTGCGAGTACTGTTCAGTCCTGCTGATACCTTCTTTACAACACAAGGAAGATGAGGCCTTTCGTCTTGGAGCAGGCTGCGCAAATACTATTGCAGTTCCTAGTCCTGTCTAAGCTGGATTACTGCAAAGCTCTACTCGCTGGACTGCCAACTTCCACCACCAAGATAATTCAGAATGCAGCGGCAAGAGTGATCTTCAAAGAACCTAAAATGCATGTGTCACACCTCTCTTTATCAGGTTACACTGGCTCCCTATAGCTGCTCGCATTGAGTTCAAAGATCTCCTCATTGCCTAAAAAACCACCATAGGTAAAGCAGCCCCCTACCTTCATTTTCACCTAACCCACAAATAAACATACTACTAATAAACCTCCATTAACATCCTCACTTTTCTAAATAAAAAAACAACAACTAAAAAACTTTCCCTTAGCACTTGGTACGTATGTTATATTATTCTTGCTAGGACTTCATCATCATACAGCATCTATTTAGCTTATGATTGCTTTGTTATCGCCTGTTGTACATGCTTCTTTTGTAAACCTAATTTGTAAGTTGCTTTGGATAAAAGCGTCAGCTAAATGACAAAATGTAAATTTAAATTTACATTACCTCTTTCACTGATTGGATAGATTTCTTAACCTGTGCTGGTGTGTTAGACCAGGAGGTTTCAAACTTTACTATGCCAGGGACCCCTTAATATGATGGAGCAATTACAATGACCCCCCTTCTAAAAATCATTTTCAACCCTTATAGTACAAATATATTTCATAAAGAAGAATTTAAACCATGTTAAATTAATAGTAAGGGTGAGAATATGATAAGATATATTAAATATAATACTAAATAGTTGAATCTATTATATGAACCATGTTGATTGTTTTTGCCCAAAGTTAAACAATTCCTATTTTGTTAATGAAACAGCATTTTTTTTCTTTAAAAATCATACTGCCTATATATAATTTTTTAAAAGAAAACAAATGTATACATTTACACCAGAGGTCACATTAATATTCTCCGTCAATGACGGATTTTTTTCAGCTGTGACGATAAATCTGAAGGTGTTCCGTCATTTTGACAGTTTATGCTGAGGGCGATATTGTCATTTGTAACTGATGGCTATTCTCTTTATGAGTTATCAATTGTCTTGTATTGTCTCCTCTTTGTCAGCGCTGCGTACAGTTGTAAATAGTTGTAAAATTGTTAATAAAGGTCAATAAAGAGGAAGTACTGCAGCGTTTGGGGAACACAGAGGGGTGCAGCTGTACCCCTGGTGCAAGGGAACGCGTGCTGCAGGATCGGAAAATCTCACATTCAGAGAAACCTACAAACTTCTGATCACTTGCTTACGAGAAATGTTTCCTGACTACAGAACATTGGCTGAATAGTTATATATTTAAGTATTGTCGGGTTTTAATTCCCTCCGCTGGCAGTGTGAAAAAAACACATGAAATTGTTGAAAAATAAACTTTATGGAGTTTTTGTTCATTTGTCAAATAAATAAAGGAATAATTAAGCCTATATGCTCGTCCTGCAAGTGCATAATAAAAAAATTAATGAATAAAGCCATTGGAAAATATGTAAATGAAATGACGGGCAATAATAGATTATGACAGTGAAAAAGTCTAACGCGACCTCTGATTTACACATGTGTACATTTTATTTTCTGGGGACCCCTTTGAGCCTTTTGGAGGCCCACTAGGGGTCCCAAGACCCAGTTTGAAAACCCCTGTACTAGGCTATGAGGAGATCTTTGAACTGGATGCCAGTGGCTTTAGGGAGACAATTATAACTCGATAAAGAGTGGTGTGACTTTTTGGTTTCTTTTCTTGCCACTCTAACAAAGGACCTAAAGAAGTGTGCCACATGTTCATCTGAGACTGTCCAATATTTCAACTATTACTGAAGTATGACTCAATTTTCAATCCAAAGTTATTTATCTAATGCTGTTTTACACTGCAGCTTTACTAAAAGATAAAGTAACACAAAGGATGTAAATATGAAATATAGCTAACATACGGAATGCACGTCATTATTAAACATTGCCTTTTAAGCTAATATTAAAGTAAGCTTACATGAAAAAAGTGAAAATGTGCACAAATAAGAAAACCTAGTGTGCAAGATTGTAGTACAGTAAAAAACTGTTCCGCTCATTCTGATTATTATTTTTTTCTTCAGGAAAGTACTGGTCCTTGCAGCAGAACATGTCCAGGGTGGGGCTTTCTCTGATGGAAGCTTCGAGGGCTGAATCTGAGGAAAATGAAACTGTGAAAGCAATGGCATCATTATCTGTGGCAGCCATGGAGACAAGGTACAGCTGCATTTCCTTTTCTTAGTTTTTGGTCTTAAAGGTAGAATATGACCTTTCACCTTTCCTCACAGAACTGACGATGAACCCATGGAAGAGGAGCATCCCTTGTAAAACATATGTTTTATAAACCTGTGAGCATCCCTCGCTTCATGGAGGCTCGCTGAGCACAAATTTGTGGGCCTGAAGAGTAACTTTCAATGTAAGTGCTGAACCTCTCTAGCACTACCACCCAAGTGAAACACGTTCAAGGAAAAGAGATATTGGTGGAGGCTTTTGGAGATGGGTTTGCCCTGGTATGGAAACATAGTGCAAACATTAAGGACCGATCTTATAATCCAGAAAAAGATTGTTGAAAGAGGAAGATGATAGTAGAACCCCAACTAATGCTCCATAGCCACTGGATACATCTGATACCAGATGGACACTTGGATGAATTTTTTTGCATTTCAGAGCCAGAAAGTGAGTGCCTTTTGCTGGAGAAGTCTGAGGAACTTTGTCAATACAGGGTATCCATAATTCCATTGGATGGTGATTGGAGAAGGTTATGGAGATGCAATGCAAGTTGCAAAAAAGCCTACAAACGGTGTTACATCATATGTGTGTAAAATTTATAAAAAGAGATGGGAAAGTTTATGGGAAAGTATCTTGTATTGCACATATTTTGACCCTTATCATGTAGAATGAGCTTTTCAAGATAACAGTAGAACATAGGGTGGTTTTTAAGGGTCTTAATTAATTTCACGTAATAAATCTTCTTACATGACTCATAAGGCACCAAATCAGCTTTTCAAATGCAGAAAAATCTGGTAAATGTAAAACTTCAAGCTGTTGGTATCCTCTAAGCATGAAGAGGAATCGTAACTACAAGATGATAATATTCTGCATGCTGAAGTAGTTTTATCTTTTATCTGATGTTGTTTTCACACTTGACCTTTAAACATGTATAGGGCTGGATCACACCAAACGCAATTTCTGCAGTTAGATGCGTCTTCTTTGAATGGATTTCAAATGGCTGAGCGTGTTTAGCGCGATGCTTAAGTGTGTTTTTACCGGAGTGCTTGATCGCTTCGAGCTGAAAAAAGTAAACTCAAGGCAGAATATCGCTTAACGTAATGCGCCTTGTTTGTAGTGTCTGGAGTCTTAAGTAGTGGAGGAGAAGCTGGTTGTGGCTCATGAGAGTTAATCCAGCAAGTTCAGAACAAAAACTGATTAAACATTTTTAATGTCATTGCAAATATTTCACTTAACAGCGACTAAAGCACATCATAAAATTTGTTCAAACAGTCAACAATTAAGCAGCTCGACACGTCTCGCGTTTCTGAACGTTAAAAGCGCATTTGGTGTCATTGGCCCCTTATACTGCTTAGTTTAATTTACAGGTTAAAATTTATTTTGTGTTGTTGTATGTTTTTGTTTGGTGTATGTTATGAACACTTAATGTCAAGTTTAATGGTTACATGTATGATTTTCATTCAAGTGGATTTTATTTCAGTTTACTTCTGTCAGTGTCACATACAGACAAACAGAATATTGTTTGTGAAAATATGTGGATTTTTTTCTGATACACAGTTATGTCCCTGTGTCTGCAAACACTGGTATTTCCTCAGAAACAATTGAAGATCTAATCTGATGTGAACCAAAGATGACAAATACATTTATGTTATTTCAGTAGTTCTTTAATTTTAGGAGTTTTGTTTTTTTCAGGATGTTTAGGACTGTTAACATGACGTAAAATGAATAAATATCTGATTCAAACAACTTTACAATTACTCACTTGGCAGATGCTTTAATCCAAAGCAATTTACAAGTTGTAAGCAGTGGCCAATTATCACTGCAAAGCAATCAGGGTGAAGGTCAGTGCTTAATTTGAACCGGTCCTGTTTTGTAAAATATCAGATATTCGTGTTTTGCGATCATTTTTAAATCATTAGTTATGAAACTACTTTTTATTTTTATTAAAAGCCCAAAATGTTAAATTGCATGAGAAAAAGTAAGGTCAGAGTCATACAAGGCAAGAAATTTGCAACTTAAGACGGTTCTTCTTTCTTTGTAATTCTTTTCTGAATGATCAACCAAAAATATCAGAAACGGCTTATTTGTTTTTAGTCTTATTTGAATACATTTTAAAGCCCTTTTTTATAAATAATTTGGTTCTTGTGGGTTGGTGCTCGCTATGACTGAAATAAGACTCTGGCACAGTACAAAGAAAGGAAGCCAGAGGAGTAGATGATAAACGTGACTTAATATTGGATAAACCTGACACAGAATTTATATATTTTAATTTTATACTTATAAATTTATATCAAATATATTTATAACTAATAAAAGTATAGTAATTATTCTTGTGAATAGAATATCTTAATGTCGGTACAATTATGCCTGTGTGGTACCATACCCCTAGATGTTTCAATGTGTTTTTGCAAATGTTAAAAGGTTTGCAACATTTTAATTTCTCTATGTACATGCTATATACCACAAAAAAATGAATGTGAATCTCAGCTTTAATGTAATGTATTTCATTTAAATAGGATAGTTACGGTATTAAGAATGTTTAATGTTAGAATTTACATTTGTTTTTACATTGGATTTTCTCAAGCACATGAATTTCCGAGACCAACAAGATATATATTAGACATAAATCTGTTCTACAGATATTTTAAATTTTGTAGAGCTCCAATTGATTTCCTTTATAAATACGATACAAATTCACTCAGAATGCATTTATAACTGTAAAGCATGTGTGTTTGTGTCAATATAATGCAGCTTTACTAGCAATACATTTAGGTTCGAATTTACGAAACTATTAATATCCGAGATAACAACAGATGAAAAAGTATTATAACCAACTTACAGAAGGAGGGAAAGAAGGGTAAATTTATTTTTTATAAAGAGTGAGTAGGTAAGGTAAAAGGCTCAAGTGGCTGAGGTGTAGATGGAAAAGATGATTTTCGCACCCTAAGATAGTCCACAATTAATAGTTTTTAACAGTTGTATCCTATTTAGATATTCAACCTTCAGATAATTTCAATTCAATTTTTTTATTTTTATTTTAAATTTACAATTTGACATCTTTTTTAATTAGTCAACATGTTGGTTGGGGAAGTTCACCACCATATATAAAGCTTGTCTGTTTTTTCAGAAAGGGTTAGATAAAGCAGATCATTTCATTTGCATATATGTTAATTATTGCTTTTTTTCGTTGTTATTCCAAGTTCTTTTGGATCAAATGCTTCAGGTAAATCTGATGAATTCATAATAATTTCACATTTTTTGCTGTAGCAGGAAAAAAAAGGGCCAGTCTCCCAGACACAGCTTAAACCAAAACTTTGACTTAGTTGAATTAAGTTATTTCTGTCATGTTTATAAAAATGACGCAGAAGACTACATTGAGACAAAACAATGACTTGAAACAAAATAATGTTGAATGGGCAAGGGGTTACATGTTTTTAATTGCTTACTACATACTGTGATTTTGCATCTTCTTCTCCTCAGAAATCATGGAGGGGTCAAAAATGTTCGGCATAGGTGCATTTCTACTGAAAAATCCCGATATCACATTGTCGATTAGGGTTAGATAACATTAGTGTAGATTACATTAAGATACCGTTAACTGGGACCACACACCGATTATCAATTATTCAATTCTAAAAGAAGCAAGATACACGATGACTTGGCCAACAAAGACAAGGGCCATGCCAAAGAAGACACGTTGAACTCGGTGAACTTGGTACTCCAGGCGATACAGGAACCAACCCAAACATGGAGGACCAAACTCAACGATTTATACGCTTCGAGAAGCAGATTAATGCCAATTCATCAGCCATCGACAAAAACAAAAAAGACATATCTGAGCTTCAATCTCACGTAGTTAATCTTAAAAAAGAGAACACAATTCTGAAAAGCACGTGTGAAGAGCATGCTCGCTATAAGAGAACGTGCAACTTAAGCTTGACCGGCTTGCCAGAAAAACATAACGAAAATGTCTGCGTGACGGTCATTGGTATTCTGATCCGGATGATCCCTGTGTCGGTGGAGAGGCTGCGGGACACATGGACACCTTGCACCAGCTTGGTAAGAGAGAGGTTGCGGCCACATCAAACAATGTTCCAAGAGTTGTCATCGTTCAGTTTGGGATGCAAGATATCGGGATGAAGTCTGGAAAACAGCTAAGGATGCTAGGGTCTGCGAAGATCTTCACATCAGCTTTGAGGAAGATTTTTCCAAGGAGGACAGACTCGCCCGTGCCAAACTGTGGCCGTGGGTCCAGGAGGCCCGAAATACAGGAAGGCATGCGTACCTGAAGGAGGGCTATGTGCTTATTGAAAACAAGAGAGTGGACCCTGATTGGCTTTTCTTTTTGCACTTCTGTTGTCGTTCTAAAGGTATGCTATAACCTGCATCTTTACAGGGCTATTGCAATTCACCACAAAATGTTGTGGCTAGAAGGGTTATTCATTCCTGGGCATCTTTTCTGTTAACTTTACTGTTATATCTGTGCAGTTATAGTGTATTTATGTTATCTTTGTTATCGTTAAATGTAAGGGGACTTAAAAATAATGTAATATGTAAGGCAATATTTCTCTATTGTAAGGAACAGAAAGTAAATTGTTGTTTTTTATAAGAAACACATTTTGAAATTGAGGACACGTTTTTGGAAACTTCAGCCGGGGACTTTGCCTCCTTCAGATTTGGACATCTCATTCAGCTGGGGTTATGATTTTGTTCTACAGGTTTCAATGCACAATTGTTGACCATAAAAGTGATAAAAATGGTAATTGGTTAACGGTGACTGTGGAGATTGGCGGTGTTAGAATCATCTTGGTATGTGTATATGTTACAATAGTAAAGCCCTTAACAAACTATTTAATGACGACCTATGTGTTAAGATCAACCAATGGTAGGTGACATAGTCAACGGATGATGTTATCATAGAGGGGATTTTAATTTGGTCCCAGACAACTCAGTTGACCGTCTTCCGTCCACAGGGCACCATCACAACTCTATATTTACAGGATATTTACAACAACCTGGTTTCAAATTAAAATTGGATTAACTGCTGGAGTTAAAATAATTTGATACACTTGGTTCAATGCATCTAATAATGGACAGTGCTCTAGGTTGGAACTGGTTTATTGCTTTTAACTGGTTTAATAATATATCTTAATGTGAAATCTCCACAGCTCCCCTAACAGACCTCTGATCCTTACCTCAAATAATTGTAAGCGACCTTAAAACACAATTTGGAAATTCAATAGTATTCTTTTGCTTAACAAAGGCTTTTGTGGTGAAGTTAAAAATCTAATTGTTGGATTCTTCACCTTTAAATAAATGGGGGAGCTGTTCATTTCAAAGTTAAAGAAGTAGCTATTAAAATGGGAAATTACTCTTCTAATAAAATGCTGGTAAAACAAAAGGAAATTGTTACTAATATTAATTTTTTATGTTCCAAAGCTGTGTTGTCTAGTGAGGAAAAAGCCCAATTAGAAAATATCAATAATAATTTATTTAATTTATTTTTAGACAAAGCTCGGGATATTTTTATTCACTCAAGGGCTTGTTGGATCGAGGAGGGTGAGCAAATTCTTCATACTTTTAATCTTGAGAAAAAAAAGCGAAAAATAAAATTTCTAAATTATGTATTAATGGTGCTGTAACAGATGATACAAATGTAATCCACAAGGCAATTAGAGACTTTTATAGTAACTTGTATTGTTCAAGATACCCTGAGGCTAAATGCCAATTTTTTTTATTTCAATCAATCCAAGGGTGGGTTGAGGTAATTAAGGATGAGTTTAAGCAAATTTTGGAGAATGATTTAATAATTGAAGCGCTGGATAAAGCCATCTATCAAATGGCTAAGGGTAAATCAACATGGATGGTTTAACTGTCGATTAATTTGTCTTCTTTTGGAAAGATATCTGTCAGCTTTTATATAAAGCCCTTGGTGAATGTATCTTAAGACAAGATCTGTCTGCCACAATGAAGCTTGGTCTCATTAATTTGATCCCAAAGGCCGATAAAGATCCACTGTCTATTGATAATTGGAGACTGATAACCATTTTATGTACGGATTTCAAATTACTAGCTCTTGTATGTGCCAATTGCCTGAACAATGGCTTGACAAAGATTATTAATGAATGTCAATCAGCCTTTAGAAAGGCAAGGAATATACATTTTCCTTCAAGACTAATTCTTGATATGTTGGACTACAGTCTTTTAATAGAAAGTGAGAGTCTATTATTATTCCTTGATTGTTATAAAGCGTATGATTCCCTAGAACACTGTTATATTGCAGAAACATTCAAATGTATGGGTTTTGGTGATACATTTTGTAACATAATGTTTTACTCAGATATATCTAGTCCCGTGTATTTGGGACCTGAGACCACTCCAAGCTTCATGATGTCTAGAGGAATTAGCCAGGGGTGTCCCATGTCTCCTACCAAACTACCAAGATGCTGACTTTGGCTATTGTTCATGATTTAAATCTTCATGGCATCAAGATTTGTGAAAAGGAATTTAAGATTAGCCAATTGGCAGAGTATACTGTAATTTTTTTCAAACATAAAAGTATGGTTGATACTGCACTAAACATAATTTATGCATTTTCGGATGCCTCAGGCTTGTCTCTCAATATTAGGGAATGTGTATGGTTGCCTATCCACTCTTGTCCAGAGAGCTCTATTACCTCAATAAATGTCCAGACAGAAGTTATTTAGATTTAACAAAACCTAAGGATAACCGTGGGATGGAGGAGGTTAACATTGAGAAATGTTTTGTCGATATGAACTCACCAGAGATCTCACAAAGTTTGGAAGAGTCATTCTATCGAAAGCTGAAGGTAGGTCTAAGTTTATATATCCTTGTCCCTCTATGTTTATTTCCCAAGGTAACATTAGGAAGGCCAACTCAGTCCTTTTTCGGTTTCATTGGAGAAATAAAACACATTATTTTAAAAGTTCCCGTTTAGTTAAAAATGATAAAAATGGCAGATTAAGTAAGATAAAGATTTTGTAGCCGTGATAGGCTCATTTAGACTTAATTGGTTCATTTTTTTTGCTTGTTCTAACTCTATGTGGTTTCACATATCTAGGGCTATTTTTGGGAAGCTTGGTGGTATGGGGAGTCGTGGTCTGGTGGTTCGAGTCTTGGACTCGAAGGTTGCTGGTTTGAGACTCGGAACCAGCGGGACTAACACTGAGGTGAGACCCTTGAGTCCCTAAGGATTGCGGCTTTTTTATGCTTGTTGCAATCAGATTTTTGAACATTAGGTAATCAAGCATCGTTTTAATATCCCCCCACCGCTCCGGGTGTGTGTTCACAGTGTGTGTGTGTTCACTTCACTACAGTGTGTGTGTGTGTGTGTGTGTGTGTTCACAGTGTGTGTGTGTTCACAGTGTGTGTGTGTTCACTTCACTACAGTGTGTGTGTGTGTGTGTGTGTGTGTTCACAGTGTGTGTGTGTTCACTTACTGTGTGTATGTGTGTGTGTGTGTGTGTGTGTGTGTGTGTGTGTGTGTGTGTGTGTGTGTGTGTGTGTGTGTTCACTTCACTACAGTGTGTGTGTGTGTGTGTGTGTGTGTGTGTGTGTGTTCACTTCACTTCACTACAGTGTGTGTGTGTGTTCACTTCACTTCACTACAGTGTGTGTGTGTGTGTGTGTGTTCACTTCACTTCACTACAGTGTGTGTGTGTGTGTGTGTGTGTTCACAGTGTGTGTGTGTTCACTTCACTTCACTACAGTGTGTGTGTGTTCACAGTGTGTGTGTGTGTTCACTTACTGTGAGTGTACACTGGGATGTCACTTCACTACAGTGTGTGTGTGTTCACAGTGTGTGTGTGTGTTCACTTCACTTCACTACAGTGTGTGTGTGTTCACAGTGTGTGTGTGTTCACAGTGTGTGTGTGTGTGTGTTCACTTCACTTCACTACAGTGTGTGTGTGTTCACAGTGTGTGTGTGTTCACTTCACTACTGTGTGTGTTCACTTCACTACAGTGTGTGTGTGTGTGTGTGTTCACTTCACTTCACTACAGTGTGTGTGTGTGTGTGTGTTCACTTCACTTCACTACAGTGTGTGTGTGTTCACAGTGTGTGTGTGTTCACTTCACTACTGTGTGTGTTCACTTCACTACAGTGTGTGTGTGTGTGTGTGTGTTCACAGTGTGTGTGTGTTCACTTCACTTCACTACAGTGTGTGTGTGTTCACAGTGTGTGTGTGTGTGTGTGTGT
>CM065656.1:21939054-21950978 GCA_033220385.1 Triplophysa yarkandensis
GTCATGTCATGTGTGGTGTGGACACATTTTAGAGGTTTTGCTAGGTCAGAAGATCTTTTTGTTGCTATATTGTGATTCAGTTTTTAATATTGTAAGAGCCATTTTGGTCTTATGTACAGGTACGTCCAGTAGGGGTCACTCTTGCTTAATTGTTTACAGTGTATAGGTGGAAACCTTCCTTCAGGTGACAGGTATTGCCGGAGGGAAGGTGCACACACTTTTTGACCGCTATGCTTGGTTGTTTGTACCATGCTATGCAAGTCATTGTAAAGGTGAAGGACTGGTGGATTTACATTTGGATTCTTGCCTATATGGAAATGAAGACCAGTAATAAAATAAATCTACAACAATGAGCAATATTAACTTCTTATGTGGACATTCATGTAAATAGTAACCCAAGCGTGCGCGTCCATTATAAGCACCATCCAGCATCCCTCAGCTGCTTAAAGTATTAGACTTGGCCGCTTACAAATATAATTACTAAAAATGGTCAGAATAATCTTAATTGAAAGGTGGTAAAGAAATGTCTTGGATTATGAAAACTTACTAAGTCATTATTTTGTGGATCTCAAAATGACAATTAGGTTTGTCAGTGAAAGTTTAAAGTTTAACATAACAAAACACTACATTATTGATAATCAGAATTATTTGTGGTAAAGAAAGAAAGGCACTACAGAAATCTCAGTGCACAGAAACATAGACAACTTTTCAGCAACTGTTACCAAATATTTGGTGTTTGCCCAGGTCATGAGGGTCACAGAGGGGCTCTGACATCAATGGCTTGCACTAAAGATGGCTCTCTGGTTCTCACTGGGTCTGTTGACGGTCATGCAAAACTTATCAGCACATCCACAGGAAAGGTAAGCAAAAACAGTTGTGTAATATAAATGAAGTTTCAAACCAATTGTTTAACAGTATATAATATTGATCCATAAACATTTTGTGTAATCCTTCCATATATTGTTCTTTAATAAGGTTGTATTCTCCTTTATCATTGGCAATGATGAGGCAAAAAACTCTGAGTCGGAAGAGGACTGTAACTCTGTAGAATCTGTGGGCTTTTGTCATGTGTAAGTGAAATAAAGCACAGCACATAAAGAGCTGATCTGTTGAGATTTGAGCAGTTGTATGACCATGTTTTTTTTACAGTTTGCCTCTTATTGCTGTTGGCTATTTGGACGGCACTCTGGCCATTTATGATTTGAATACACGTAGTCTCAGACATCGCTGTAAGCATGAGGTGAAACATCTATTCATCCAGTGAACTGAGACCTAATTTTATCAGTGTAGTTCTTGGTTAATCTGCTTATGTGTGTTGTTTCAGGCTGGGATAGTTCACCTGCAGTGGGAAGAGTCTTCTGCAGTGGTTTCCACTTGTAGTCTGGTTGGTGTCGTCACTCTCTGGGATGCTCGATCAGGAGTCATGATGTCAGAGTATCGTGGCCATTCTGCTGAGATCCTTGACTTTGTTCTGAACAGGTCGGTCTGTTAAAGTAAGAAGTCGGTATAAATGTGTTAGCTGAAATGTTACTTACTGACTGTCAGTATTAAAATTTTTTGGTGATAATGTGTTTCAGATAAATGTGTATAAAATAAATCCACATGTTATACAGTATGTCTTAAATGTGGTTTAAATCTTGTCTTGTCTTCTTTTCCACAGAGAGGCGTCAGCAGTCGTGACGGCGGGAGGAGATCATAAAGCCAAAGTTTTTTGTCTGCAGAGACCAGACCGTTAGAACTCAACCACTTCCAACTATAAAGCACAGAATCGAGATTTCAAATCTTCTTCACCCTTGTACTCTGCATGAGTTTTTCAGCCAGACTGTTTATTCCCTTCTTGCTTAATGGGATCCCCAACACAACACACACAACTGAGATGTTTTAAAGGAACGATTTTTGCCATTCTGCTCAAACATTAAATGGGACTGATTACCTGTTTTATTTTTAGAGTAGATAGTATTTGTTTTATTTGTAATGTCATGAGTCTCTTTGCTGGCCTAGCAATAACTCCCTACTCCCCTACAAAAGAAAACAATAAACCTTGTTTAATTCTGTCAACAATGACAGTAAGTTTACACAATTTTGTGCCTTGTTTGATCACATGAAATAAATGAAGCCTTGTCAGTTGCACAAGTGTTGTTACCCTACCACTGACTTACAGAGCAATGTGACCTCCCCATCGAGTTATGGGGTCAGTTGTGATCTGGAGGTTAGAGAGTTGGACTTTTAAACAGAAGGTGGCAGGTTTAAATCTCAGTGTCAAAAGAAAATTACTAAATTGCCCTCGAGCAAGACATCTGACCCCTGTTTACTCTGCAATGATATTTGTCCACTGCACACTAAGTTGCTTTGGATGAAAGCGTCTTCCAAATGAATGCAAATGGATAAGGTATGCTTATGTTTCACAACTGAGAAATAATGTTATTAAATGAAAAACTAAAGAAGCTATTTAAATGAATCAATTGATTTCGTTAGCATAGCTGAAAAAAGTAAAGACATGAACCGCATTCCACATTAAACTGATTAGATCCTGGATGTAATATCAAGTCTTTCAGAAGTCTTTTCAATGGGACAGCAAAAGCCATATTCCCCCCTGCAAAGGCACCCAACGTATCATAAAAAACAATTATTAATGTTTCTCAGCAGGTGTACTTATATGAGAAATTCTTGCTACTTTACTGTTGCCATAAACTTTTAAAAGTGTTCAATATCTGTTAATTTCCAAAGAGGTTAGATATGGGTTAACTGTAACATTTCGCAATCTACAAAAAAAAGTTTGTTACACACAACCCACGAATGGTCTCAATAGTTTTTCATCAAAATGGTGTTTTGATCTGTATTGTGTGTGTCAGAGGTTTTGTCTGATCTGATGCCTGTTTCTTTCCTAGATGGAGGACTTCCCTCCTCTCACCGCAGTTTTTGATCTTGCACTTTGAGAGAACAGTCTTTGTGTTCGACAGCTAGATAAAACACATCAGATTTTCTGTTTTCACATTGGAAAAGGGAAAAGTTTTGTCTTCTGTTATAATTGAGATGCTTAAAGGAAAAGGATAAAAGCCTGCTCACAATCTGTTATACATTTATAGTAGCTTCTTATGTATTGTTATTATACAGACATACAACGCTAGATGAATAATGAAATGGAGCAAGTACACTGCTTTCACTGGTTAAGGTAAAATAACAAGTAGTTTGTTGGAAGTTTTTGGATAAGATATGGGTTTGGATCCCAAAGGGATAGTGATGAATTGCATGAGGGCACGGTATGTTAATTTGCTGTACAATTGTGAAAATCAACCTTTTATCAGTAAAGGAATCCAACTAAACCCCCCCTAGAAATTAACTAGGGAACAATACTCAAATCCCAAAAAATGGGGCAAACAAAGCACACAGGTTCGGTTCTCTCAAAATAGTAAGCAGGAGATGTGGGTGCAGTATAAAATAACTATGTTTTATTTAAACAGGTTTAGAAATAGACAGATATATTTTAAAAGGACAGCAGGAAACCCACTTTAGATGGGAGAAAGTAAAATAACAAAAATAATGCATTTGAGGAATACATTAATCAACTTTAAATATGAAAATAATATTAAATAAATACCAGCAGGACTGAGGCTCCCAATGGCAGGACACAAAAAGGAGTCTGGTTCTAGAAGATCACACTTCCACACACACAGACACCAAAGTGTCATCAGATCACACTCCCACACACACGCAGACCAAAGTGTACTCGGATCACATTTCCACACACCAAAGTGTACTCAGATCACACTTCCACACACACGCACAGCAAAGTGTACTCAGATCACACTTCCACACACACGCACAGCAAAGTGTACTCAGATCACACTTCCACACACACGCAGACTAAAGTGTACTCAGATCACACTTCCACACACACGCAGACCAAAGTGTACTCTGATCACATTTACACACCAAAGTGTAGTCAGATCACACTTCCACACACACGCAGACCAAAGTGTACTCGGATCACATTTCCACACACACACACACACACACACACAGCAAAGTGTACTCAGATCACACTTCAACAAACACGCACAGCAAAGTGTACTCAGATCACACTTCCACACACACGCAGACCAAAGTGTACTCGGATCACATTTCCACATACATGCACATCTAAGCGTACTCAGATCACACTTCCAAACACACGCACACCAAAGTGTACTCAGATCACACTTCCACACACACGCACACCAAAGTGTACTTAGATCACACTTCATCAAACACGTACACCAAAGTGTTCTCAAATCACACTTCCGCACACCAAAGTGTTCTCAAATCACACTTCCGCACACCAAAGCGTACTCAGATCACACTTCCACACACGCACACCAAAGTGTACTCAGGTCACACTTCCACACACACGCACACCAAAGTTTACTCGGAACACACTTCCACACAAACGCACACCAAAGTGTACTCAGATCACACTTCCACACACCAAACTGTACTCAGATCACACTTCCACACACCAAAGTGTACTCAGATCACACTTCCACACACACGCACAACAAAGTTTACTCAGATCACACTTCCACACACACGCACACCAAAGTGTACTCAGATCACACTTCCACAAACACGCAGACCAAAGTGTACTCAGATTACACTTCCACGAACACCAAAGTGTACTTAAATCACACTTCTGCACACCAAAGTGTACTCAGATCACACTTCCACACACACGCACACCAAAGTGTACTCAGATCACATTTCCACACACACGCACACCAAAGTGTATTCAGATCACTCTAACACATACAAATACACCAAAGTGTACTCAGATCACACTTCCACACACACGCACACAAAAGTGCACTCAGATCACACTTCCAGGGTTAGGGTTGGGGTTAGGGTTAGGGTTAGGGTTAGGGTAGGGTTAGGGTTAGGGTTAGGGTTAGGGTTAGGGTTAGGTTAGGGTTAGGGTTAGGGTTAGGTTAGGGTTAGGGTTAGGGTTAGGGTTAGGTTAGGGTTAGGGTTAGGGTTAGGTTAGGGTTAGGGTTAGGGTTAGGGTTAGGGTTAGGTTAGGGTTAGGGTTAGGGTTAGGGTTAGGGTTAGGGTTAGGGTTAGGGTTAGGGTTAGGGTTAGGGTTAGGGTTAGGGTTAGGGTTAGGGTTAGGGTTAGGGTTAGGGTTAGGGTTAGGTTAGGGTTAGGGTTAGGGTTAGGGTTAGGGTTAGGGTTAGGGTTAGGGTTAGGGTTAGGGTTAGGGTTAGGGTTAGGGTTAGGGTTAGGGTTAGGGTTAGGGTTAGGGTTAGGGTTAGGGTTAGGGTTAGGGTTAGGGTTAGGGTTAGGGTTAGGGTTAGGGTTAGGGTTAGGGTTAGGGTTAGGGTTAGGGTTAGGGTTAGGGTTAGGTTAGGGTTAGGGTTAGGGTTAGGGTTAGGGTTAGGGTTAGGGTTAGGGTTAGGGTTAGGGTTAGGTTAGGGTTAGGGTTAGGGTTAGGGTTAGGGTTAGGGTTAGGGTTAGGGTTAGGTTAGGGTTAGGGTTAGGGTTAGGGTTAGGGTTAGGGTTAGGTTAGGGTTAGGGTTAGGGTTAGGGTTAGGGTTAGGGTTAGGGTTAGGGTTAGGTTAGGGTTAGGGTTAGGGTTAGGGTTAGGGTTAGGGTTAGGGTTAGGGTTAGGGTTAGGGTTAGGGTTAGGGTTAGGGTTAGGGTTAGGGTTAGGGTTAGGGTTAGGGTTAGGGTTAGGGTTAGGGTTAGGGTTAGGGTTAGGGTTAGGGTTAGGGTTAGGGTTAGGGTTAGGGTTAGGGTTAGGGTTAGGGTTAGGGTTAGGGTTAGGGTTAGGGTTAGGGTTAGGGTTAGGGTTAGGGTTAGGGTTAGGGTTAGGGTTAGGGTTAGGGTTAGGGTTAGGGTTAGGGTTAGGGTTAGGGTTAGGGTTAGGGTTAGGGTTAGGGTTAGGGTTAGGGTTAGGGTTAGGGTTAGGGTTAGGGTTAGGGTTAGGGTTAGGGTTAGGGTTAGGGTTAGGGTTAGGGTTAGGGTTAGGGTTAGGGTTAGGGTTAGGGTTAGGGTTAGGGTTAGGGTTAGGGTTAGGGTTAGGGTTAGGGTTAGGGTTAGGGTTAGGGTTAGGGTTAGGGTTAGGGTTAGGGTTAGGGTTAGGGTTAGGGTTAGGGTTAGGGTTAGGGTTAGGGTTAGGGTTAGGGTTAGGGTTAGGGTTAGGGTTAGGGTTAGGGTTAGGGTTAGGGTTAGGGTTAGGGTTAGGGTTAGGGTTAGGGTTAGGGTTAGGGTTAGGGTTAGGGTTAGGGTTAGGGTTAGGGTTAGGGTTAGGGTTAGGGTTAGGGTTAGGGTTAGGGTTAGGGTTAGGGTTAGGGTTAGGGTTAGGGTTAGGGTTAGGGTTAGGGTTAGGGTTAGGGTTAGGGTTAGGGTTAGGGTTAGGGTTAGGGTTAGGGTTAGGGTTAGGGTTAGGGTTAGGGTTAGGGTTAGGGTTAGGGTTAGGGTTAGGGTTAGGGTTAGGGTTAGGGTTAGGGTTAGGGTTAGGGTTAGGGTTAGGGTTAGGGTTAGGGTTAGGGTTAGGGTTAGGGTTAGGGTTAGGGTTAGGGTTAGGGTTAGGGTTAGGGTTAGGGTTAGGGTTAGGGTTAGGGTTAGGGTTAGGGTTAGGGTTAGGGTTAGGGTTAGGGTTAGGGTTAGGGTTAGGGTTAGGGTTAGGGTTAGGGTTAGGGTTAGGGTTAGGGTTAGGGTTAGGGTTAGGGTTAGGGTTAGGGTTAGGGTTAGGGTTAGGGTTAGGGTTAGGGTTAGGGTTAGGGTTAGGGTTAGGGTTAGGGTTAGGGTTAGGGTTAGGGTTAGGGTTAGGGTTAGGGTTAGGGTTAGGGTTAGGGTTAGGGTTAGGGTTAGGGTTAGGGTTAGGGTTAGGGTTAGGGTTAGGGTTAGGGTTAGGGTTAGGGTTAGGGTTAGGGTTAGGGTTAGGGTTAGGGTTAGGGTTAGGGTTAGGGTTAGGGTTAGGGTTAGGGTTAGGGTTAGGGTTAGGGTTAGGGTTAGGGTTAGGGTTAGGGTTAGGGTTAGGGTTAGGGTTAGGGTTAGGGTTAGGGTTAGGGTTAGGGTTAGGGTTAGGGTTAGGGTTAGGGTTAGGGTTAGGGTTAGGGTTAGGGTTAGGGTTAGGGTTAGGGTTAGGGTTAGGGTTAGGGTTAGGGTTAGGGTTAGGGTTAGGGTTAGGGTTAGGGTTAGGGTTAGGGTTAGGGTTAGGGTTAGGGTTAGGGTTAGGGTTAGGGTTAGGGTTAGGGTTAGGGTTAGGGTTAGGGTTAGGGTTAGGGTTAGGGTTAGGGTTAGGGTTAGGGTTAGGGTTAGGGTTAGGGTTAGGGTTAGGGTTAGGGTTAGGGTTAGGGTTAGGGTTAGGGTTAGGGTTAGGGTTAGGGTTAGGGTTAGGGTTAGGGTTAGGGTTAGGGTTAGGGTTAGGGTTAGGGTTAGGGTTAGGGTTAGGGTTAGGGTTAGGGTTAGGGTTAGGGTTAGGGTTAGGGTTAGGGTTAGGGTTAGGGTTAGGGTTAGGGTTAGGGTTAGGGTTAGGGTTAGGGTTAGGGTTAGGGTTAGGGTTAGGGTTAGGGTTAGGGTTAGGGTTAGGGTTAGGGTTAGGGTTAGGGTTAGGGTTAGGGTTAGGGTTAGGGTTAGGGTTAGGGTTAGGGTTAGGGTTAGGGTTAGGGTTAGGGTTAGGGTTAGGGTTAGGGTTAGGGTTAGGGTTAGGGTTAGGGTTAGGGTTAGGGTTAGGGTTAGGGTTAGGGTTAGGGTTAGGGTTAGGGTTAGGGTTAGGGTTAGGGTTAGGGTTAGGGTTAGGGTTAGGGTTAGGGTTAGGGTTAGGGTTAGGGTTAGGGTTAGGGTTAGGGTTAGGGTTAGGGTTAGGGTTAGGGTTAGGGTTAGGGTTAGGGTTAGGGTTAGGGTTAGGGTTAGGGTTAGGGTTAGGGTTAGGGTTAGGGTTAGGGTTAGGGTTAGGGTTAGGGTTAGGGTTAGGGTTAGGGTTAGGGTTAGGGTTAGGGTTAGGGTTAGGGTTAGGGTTAGGGTTAGGGTTAGGGTTAGGGTTAGGGTTAGGGTTAGGGTTAGGGTTAGGGTTAGGGTTAGGGTTAGGGTTAGGGTTAGGGTTAGGGTTAGGGTTAGGGTTAGGGTTAGGGTTAGGGTTAGGGTTAGGGTTAGGGTTAGGGTTAGGGTTAGGGTTAGGGTTAGGGTTAGGGTTAGGGTTAGGGTTAGGGTTAGGGTTAGGGTTAGGGTTAGGGTTAGGGTTAGGGTTAGGGTTAGGGTTAGGGTTAGGGTTAGGGTTAGGGTTAGGGTTAGGGTTAGGGTTAGGGTTAGGGTTAGGGTTAGGGTTAGGGTTAGGGTTAGGGTTAGGGTTAGGGTTAGGGTTAGGGTTAGGGTTAGGGTTAGGGTTAGGGTTAGGGTTAGGGTTAGGGTTAGGGTTAGGGTTAGGGTTAGGGTTAGGGTTAGGGTTAGGGTTAGGGTTAGGGTTAGGGTTAGGGTTAGGGTTAGGGTTAGGGTTAGGGTTAGGGTTAGGGTTAGGGTTAGGGTTAGGGTTAGGGTTAGGGTTAGGGTTAGGGTTAGGGTTAGGGTTAGGGTTAGGGTTAGGGTTAGGGTTAGGGTTAGGGTTAGGGTTAGGGTTAGGGTTAGGGTTAGGGTTAGGGTTAGGGTTAGGGTTAGGGTTAGGGTTAGGGTTAGGGTTAGGGTTAGGGTTAGGGTTAGGGTTAGGGTTAGGGTTAGGGTTAGGGTTAGGGTTAGGGTTAGGGTTAGGGTTAGGGTTAGGGTTAGGGTTAGGGTTAGGGTTAGGGTTAGGGTTAGGGTTAGGGTTAGGGTTAGGGTTAGGGTTAGGGTTAGGGTTAGGGTTAGGGTTAGGGTTAGGGTTAGGGTTAGGGTTAGGGTTAGGGTTAGGGTTAGGGTTAGGGTTAGGGTTAGGGTTAGGGTTAGGGTTAGGGTTAGGGTTAGGGTTAGGGTTAGGGTTAGGGTTAGGGTTAGGGTTAGGGTTAGGGTTAGGGTTAGGGTTAGGGTTAGGGTTAGGGTTAGGGTTAGGGTTAGGGTTAGGGTTAGGGTTAGGGTTAGGGTTAGGGTTAGGGTTAGGGTTAGGGTTAGGGTTAGGGTTAGGGTTAGGGTTAGGGTTAGGGTTAGGGTTAGGGTTAGGGTTAGGGTTAGGGTTAGGGTTAGGGTTAGGGTTAGGGTTAGGGTTAGGGTTAGGGTTAGGGTTAGGGTTAGGGTTAGGGTTAGGGTTAGGGTTAGGGTTAGGGTTAGGGTTAGGGTTAGGGTTAGGGTTAGGGTTAGGGTTAGGGTTAGGGTTAGGGTTAGGGTTAGGGTTAGGGTTAGGGTTAGGGTTAGGGTTAGGGTTAGGGTTAGGGTTAGGGTTAGGGTTAGGGTTAGGGTTAGGGTTAGGGTTAGGGTTAGGGTTAGGGTTAGGGTTAGGGTTAGGGTTAGGGTTAGGGTTAGGGTTAGGGTTAGGGTTAGGGTTAGGGTTAGGGTTAGGGTTAGGGTTAGGGTTAGGGTTAGGGTTAGGGTTAGGGTTAGGGTTAGGGTTAGGGTTAGGGTTAGGGTTAGGGTTAGGGTTAGGGTTAGGGTTAGGGTTAGGGTTAGGGTTAGGGTTAGGGTTAGGGTTAGGGTTAGGGTTAGGGTTAGGGTTAGGGTTAGGGTTAGGGTTAGGGTTAGGGTTAGGGTTAGGGTTAGGGTTAGGGTTAGGGTTAGGGTTAGGGTTAGGGTTAGGGTTAGGGTTAGGGTTAGGGTTAGGGTTAGGGTTAGGGTTAGGGTTAGGGTTAGGGTTAGGGTTAGGGTTAGGGTTAGGGTTAGGGTTAGGGTTAGGGTTAGGGTTAGGGTTAGGGTTAGGGTTAGGGTTAGGGTTAGGGTTAGGGTTAGGGTTAGGGTTAGGGTTAGGGTTAGGGTTAGGGTTAGGGTTAGGGTTAGGGTTAGGGTTAGGGTTAGGGTTAGGGTTAGGGTTAGGGTTAGGGTTAGGGTTAGGGTTAGGGTTAGGGTTAGGGTTAGGGTTAGGGTTAGGGTTAGGGTTAGGGTTAGGGTTAGGGTTAGGGTTAGGGTTAGGGTTAGGGTTAGGGTTAGGGTTAGGGTTAGGGTTAGGGTTAGGGTTAGGGTTAGGGTTAGGGTTAGGGTTAGGGTTAGGGTTAGGGTTAGGGTTAGGGTTAGGGTTAGGGTTAGGGTTAGGGTTAGGGTTAGGGTTAGGGTTAGGGTTAGGGTTAGGGTTAGGGTTAGGGTTAGGGTTAGGGTTAGGGTTAGGGTTAGGGTTAGGGTTAGGGTTAGGGTTAGGGTTAGGGTTAGGGTTAGGGTTAGGGTTAGGGTTAGGGTTAGGGTTAGGGTTAGGGTTAGGGTTAGGGTTAGGGTTAGGGTTAGGGTTAGGGTTAGGGTTAGGGTTAGGGTTAGGGTTAGGGTTAGGGTTAGGGTTAGGGTTAGGGTTAGGGTTAGGGTTAGGGTTAGGGTTAGGGTTAGGGTTAGGGTTAGGGTTAGGGTTAGGGTTAGGGTTAGGGTTAGGGTTAGGGTTAGGGTTAGGGTTAGGGTTAGGGTTAGGGTTAGGGTTAGGGTTAGGGTTAGGGTTAGGGTTAGGGTTAGGGTTAGGGTTAGGGTTAGGGTTAGGGTTAGGGTTAGGGTTAGGGTTAGGGTTAGGGTTAGGGTTAGGGTTAGGGTTAGGGTTAGGGTTAGGGTTAGGGTTAGGGTTAGGGTTAGGGTTAGGGTTAGGGTTAGGGTTAGGGTTAGGGTTAGGGTTAGGGTTAGGGTTAGGGTTAGGGTTAGGGTTAGGGTTAGGGTTAGGGTTAGGGTTAGGGTTAGGGTTAGGGTTAGGGTTAGGGTTAGGGTTAGGGTTAGGGTTAGGGTTAGGGTTAGGGTTAGGGTTAGGGTTAGGGTTAGGGTTAGGGTTAGGGTTAGGGTTAGGGTTAGGGTTAGGGTTAGGGTTAGGGTTAGGGTTAGGGTTAGGGTTAGGGTTAGGGTTAGGGTTAGGGTTAGGGTTAGGGTTAGGGTTAGGGTTAGGGTTAGGGTTAGGGTTAGGGTTAGGGTTAGGGTTAGGGTTAGGGTTAGGGTTAGGGTTAGGGTTAGGGTTAGGGTTAGGGTTAGGGTTAGGGTTAGGGTTAGGGTTAGGGTTAGGGTTAGGGTTAGGGTTAGGGTTAGGGTTAGGGTTAGGGTTAGGGTTAGGGTTAGGGTTAGGGTTAGGGTTAGGGTTAGGGTTAGGGTTAGGGTTAGGGTTAGGGTTAGGGTTAGGGTTAGGGTTAGGGTTAGGGTTAGGGTTAGGGTTAGGGTTAGGGTTAGGGTTAGGGTTAGGGTTAGGGTTAGGGTTAGGGTTAGGGTTAGGGTTAGGGTTAGGGTTAGGGTTAGGGTTAGGGTTAGGGTTAGGGTTAGGGTTAGGGTTAGGGTTAGGGTTAGGGTTAGGGTTAGGGTTCGGGTTAGGGTTAGGGTTAGGGTTAGGGTTAGGGTTAGGGTTAGGGTTAGGGTTAGGGTTAGGGTTAGGGTTAGGGTTAGGGTTAGGGTTAGGGTTAGGGTTAGGGTTAGGGTTAGGGTTAGGGTTAGGGTTAGGGTTAGGGTTAGGGTTAGGGTTAGGGTTAGGGTTAGGGTTAGGGTTAGGGTTAGGGTTAGGGTTAGGGTTAGGGTTAGGGTTAGGGTTAGGGTTAGGGTTAGGGTTAGGGTTAGGGTTAGGGTTAGGGTTAGGGTTAGGGTTAGGGTTAGGGTTAGGGTTAGGGTTAGGGTTAGGGTTAGGGTTAGGGTTAGGGTTAGGGTTAGGGTTAGGGTTAGGGTTAGGGTTAGGGTTAGGGTTAGGGTTAGGGTTAGGGTTAGGGTTAGGGTTAGGGTTAGGGTTAGGGTTAGGGTTAGGGTTAGGGTTAGGGTTAGGGTTAGGGTTAGGGTTAGGGTTAGGGTTAGGGTTAGGGTTAGGGTTAGGGTTAGGGTTAGGGTTAGGGTTAGGGTTAGGGTTAGGGTTAGGGTTAGGGTTAGGGTTAGGGTTAGGGTTAGGGTTAGGGTTAGGG